>JARQZK010003703.1:322500-337548 GCA_030704885.1 Cynegetis impunctata | reverse complement strand
AGCAAATAGTTGATAGACTTTATTAAAAAGATTTAGTTTGAAATACGCAATTTAACTACTGTTATATTCTAGATGGAGTAAGTTATTGCAACAGGTGTAATCTTTACTCATAGATTCTATTAAGAATATAATATTATTTATATTAATATTTAGTTTGAAACCTCTTTCAAGAATCGTAAATTCACCTACTACTATATTTAAACTAACTATAAAATTATATTGTAAATAACTCCCTTACATGTACCCATCTTATCAAAATGCTGATAAAACACTAATAGCATACCTTCGAAAATCTGTCGTTATGGCCCTGATGCCAGGTCCCGATCATCATCCTTTCCGTCATTCCTCCCGATTCATACCCCCTTGAAATAGCTCAAAGTAGTTCGAAACTATTGTCAAATAACTGTCGTGTAGCATATTAATGTATCAAATAAAAATAACAATTAAGCTAAGAACCGACTTTTTTCAGAGTCCTACCTTTAAATTAGTACAAAATAAAGAAGGAAACGACAGGAACAAGTAAATGACTTAAAAGAACTGTTTGCACAACAAAGGATTCAGAGTCAACATGCAGTAGCCATAATAACAGTAAAAAGAAAAAAATCGAAGTATGTTTAGGTGCTGAAATGGTTAAGTCATGTAATTTCTTAAAAATTAACCTATCTGTAAGAATATTACTAGGTGATGTTGGAAAAGCACAGATATGGCAAATTTACGACATACGCTTTTCGTACAAATTTAACATCTTATCCTGCCTGACAACTGATGCTGCTCTAACTGTGGTTGAGAAACACGAATACTTGATCAAATTTGTTGAAGATAAACCCTCTAAAGTCGGCAACACTTCAATGCTAAATTTTCATTTCTTTATACATAAGGAGAATTTATGTTCCAAGCCCCTGTTAGAGCCAGTGATCTGTTTTCCGTTTGATTCGACAACTTATCCGATTTAAAAAGGATGGTACTTCATGATTGGGAAACACGTGATTTTGTTGACCTTCACTCAAAATGAAGCCATAAAAAGAAGCAAGCCATAAAAGGGCTCGTCGAATAAGCGAACTCAATTAAGTCAAACATGTGGAATCACAGTCAGCTCCAAGAATTTGAACTCCAATTATGTTGATGTAACATTTTAATCAGAAGTAAGATGCCTGATCGGACTATAATCGTTGTAGGCAGAGGGTGACTTCAGGTTTCAGATCGACATAAATGTTCACTTGATAACTCGTCCATCAAAAAACTTGACACAATCTTTGTGACAACATTGAAGAACATATTTCTATAATGTCATTTCAATCAAATGTGACCTCGATTTGAAAACCGTTATCGTCAATTTAAAAAATGTGTTCCTTCGTGCATCTACATCGCCATACATGATATTTATCCTTGAGCAAGGATAAATACGATTTTTTCTACAAAATTGCACTATCGAAGTGATCACAAGTGATAATAAGTATTACTGATGTTCATTCAAAAAACTGTTTGAGTGTAGCTAGGTCAACATCAGTTTTGAAGCAATTGGTTCTGCAAAGCAACATCAGGTGTCCAACTAGTAGAGTAACATATTTCAAGTTGTGTTATAAATATCATAGATTCTGAGTTGTTTATTATCTTCACAAAGCAAAATATCAATATTTCCTGTTCTCTTTTAAATAACACGAGGAAAGCGTGCTGTTAACAAATTGTGAAATTGAAATGTATCATTGATTATTTTCTTATCTGCTTTGTTCAAGATATCAGCTACCTACTTTGACAAGGGATTTATACCAATAAGAAAACGGATATTCAAAAATTAATTAGTATTAATTCATTTTTAGAAAACAACCGAGAAATCGGATGTTAACGTAAACAATCACAGACTGTGGCTTATATGGAGATTGTCATAGATTATGTTTCTCGTGTAGGTATATTATTTTAATTTTTCCACCACTCTCCCTGATACGGAAATGGGACACTATTTGTTATTTTAAATGGAATTTTTTGTTAAATTTTTGGAATCTACTGAAAATTTATATACTACTTCAATAATACATCATATTATCTAAAGTGCGTCATTTGTTAGTTATTTTGGTTTTTTCGAAATTTTTGGTGGATAACCTCTACTTAGAAAAAAATTATTTTTCGAAATCTATGCAGGTCACGCCAAATATTTTCAGGTCTTTTATAAATGAGCCCTACAGGTAATATTTGAAAGAAAACTATTTAGGTTGCGGAGCAACTGTTAACTTTTGTTGTATGAAAAATTCAACAACTGAATTTTCTTTAATAGAAACGCCCATATTTCAGTCGATTTCTACAAAATGATTAATTACAAAAAATTTGACTTAGATACGGGAGTGGCAAAAGTGTTAATCATGTCTGGTCTAGAATTTGGTTATGAAGTTTCTTCAATATCATGAAGTGACTTTCTGAACTCATACATTTCATTTCATTCAATATATAGAAATACTTGAATAGTAATTGCTACTACTTCTTTTAAGTAATAGTTAAAAATGAGATATAATATTTATTTACCAAACTAAATGACACAAGTTTGATTTATATAGAACCATCTTGAAATTTGAATCAAGTTAAATATTAAGATCTCCTGATTAACATGTAGAAGAATACTTCAAAGTTTCCACTTTTACCTTGAGTTCTAGTTGACTTATATGTTGAGTCAGTTCAGCTACAGCCTGGGTTTTCTCAGCATCACTGATCCTAGCATTCATCAGTTCGTCTTGCATTTTACTCTCTAGATCGGCATATCTCCTTTGTTCCTCAAGCAACCGAGCTGCGGCTTCCCTATCTCTGAGCTCTGCGGTTTCAAGTTGCTCTCGTTGCTTTTTTATTTGCTCATCCTGTCTTCTAAGTTGGTTTGTACTCACTTGAACCTGAGTTTCGAGCTCCATAACCTACAAGTATTCCATTATCAAAGTATTTTATAAACTTTTTATCATTAATAAGTACAACCTTCAATCTGAGTTCTTTTAGTTCTGTGAGTGTTTCCATTTCTCTGATCCTGGTGGTCATGAGTTCATCTTCCAATTTTTGAGTTTCATTATGTCGATTCTCCCAGAATAACAATTTTTTTGGAGTACTGTGAGTATCACTACTTGGATTTTGCTCTTTTTGATGATCCTATGAAAAATATGAAATAGTAATCCAAGCATATATATATATATATATATATATATATATATATATATATATATATATATGTATGTATGTTATATATAATATATATATATATATATATATATATATATATATATATATATATATATATATATATATATATATATATATATATATATATATATATATATATTGTTACTAATTCGGGTTCGCTAGGATGATTTCCAATAACTAAATTCAATTAATAAAAAAAACAAATCAGTATTTATTTAAACAACAGTAATTCTGACAATAACCACACTTTTCAATAACTGTCAATAATTCAAAACACAAGCTTCGTTCTTCTTTTATAACACGGTAGTTCACTGTAGACTGTCCCGCGTCTCTTCTATGGACGCTTTCATATGTCTTGTCATTCCTTCGAGAAGCTTCCAGAATGTTCTAGTCTTTGAATTAAGAGGGCGGTTACTTCAACGTTCATCGAATATTCCAGAACACACAGAGTCGGCTTTGAACATTTTCGTAACACTGCCCCCCTCTCAAATTTGATCGTCCCGATCAAAATCTTCTGATACACCTCCACCGTGATACTTTGCTCTAAATGTACAACTTTAGGCTTCGTCCTAGGAGTGCGTTGGATTCGGTAGACAACATCATTCATCCTCTTTGTGACTTTATAGGCTCCTTCCCAATTATGGCTCAATTTAGGTGATAACCCTTTATTTCGCTGGGGATTGTACAACCATACTGAATCTCCATATTTAAATCCGGCTGAGTTCGCCCTCAATTCATACCTGGTCTTCATTCTGTCGGTACTAGCATCTATCTTATCCCGGACGTGCTCATGGATCTTTCTTAGGTGCAGTCTCAATTCATCTGCATAAGTCTTAACTTCCACTGGTGTATCTTCGGGATTACCGAAAAGCAAATCACATGGCAAACGTAATTCTCTACCAATGAGTATCTTTGCTGGAGTATGACCTGTGGAATCATGAACCGATCTTCGATAAGCCATCAGCAGTAATGGCAAATGTCTGTCCCAAACCTTTTGGTGATCAGCCACAACCGTCGACAGGTATTGTTCCATGGTGCGATTGAATCTTTCCACCATTCCATCAGACTGTGGATGTAATGGAGTGGTTCTGGTCTTTCGGATGTTCAATATCTTCATCACTTTCTTAAAAACTTCGCTTTCGAAGTTTCGTCCCTGTTCTGAGTACAATTTCAGTGGAACTCCGTATCGGGATATGAACTGATCTACCAGTACACGTGCGACAGTCTCAGTCTCTTGGTTCGGAAGAGCATAATCAGGACACTTGCCGAAGTAATCTATGACAACCAGTATGTATTTATTTCCATCGTTAGAAGTTGGAAAAGGCCCGGCCGATTCTCTCAAATGGAAGCCCTACATTGTATTTCTCCATTTTTCCATGAGTTCTCTTTGAGGGTCCATTAGTGGCTGCACATGTTGTACATTTTCTGCACCAAGCTTCTACGTCCAGTAGACCCAATAAAATTTTTCCCTTATCCTTGCAATTGTCTTGTTCACGCCCTTGAGCTTCCACCGTGAATTTCCTGTAGAAGTTCTAGCACTTTGCTGGTTGGTACCACTAAGAGGGTTTTGATTTCTTTACCATCCGGACTTTCACATTTCCTCTTGAGTAACCCATTTTCAAGAATTAATGAATTCCATTGTGCCCACAGTGCCTTCGTTTTAGCGCCCATTGTTGAAATATTTTTCCAGGTGGGTCTACGGTCGAGTCTTTTCCATTCTCTGAGATGCTTTATTTCAGGATCTTGTTCCTGTGCCTCAATTAATTCTTCTGTCGTCCATCCCTGTTTCAAATCGATGGTAGTTCTTCTTAAATCGATTATTCCTTCTTTCATTTCAATCTTCTTGCAGTGGCGACATTCTTCCTTACATGATCGTCTGGATAAAGCATCAGCATTATTATGGATTTTTCCTCGTCGATGTTCTACTTTGCAGTCATATTGTTGCAGTCTTTCTATCCATCTTGCGATTTGGCCATCTGGAATCTTCATCTGCAATAACCATTTGAGTGCTGCATGGTCAGTCTGAACCCAAAATCTCCTTCCATAAAGGTACTTGTGAAAATGCTCTATGGATTTTATCACAGCTAACAATTCCTTTCGAGTAACGCAATAGTTTCTTTCTGATTTGTTGAAAGTTTTGCTGTAGTATTCGATGACTCTTTCTTCGCCTCCTTGTACTTGTGACAAAACAGACCCAATGCCCATATTGCTAGCATCAGTATCTAGAATAAATAGTCCCGAAGTCTGTGGATACGTCAAAATAGGGCTTGAGCAAAGTGCAGCTTTAAGTTGTCGAAATGCTGCCTCACACAGTTTATGTAATGGTTTAGCTACATCAGCAAACGTATCTACAAATCTCCGATAATAGGTACATAGACCTAGAAAACTTCTAACTTCATGTTTGTCTTTCGGTCTTGGCCATTCTCTTGCTGCTTCGACCTTATCCTCTGATGTATGTATTCCGCTAGATGATATTGTATGTCCTAGAAAATGTACCTGATTTTGAAAAAGGCCACACTTTTTATAATTCAATTTCAAATGAGCGTTCCTAAATCTGCTGAAAATTTCTTTCAATGATTTTCATTGGAGCTATAGTTTGGAATGAATTCCTCATTTCCAATCTTTAAAATTCCAGTATTCTTCTCGTAGACTAATCCATATTTCTTCACTACCTACCTTCCAATTGAGCCTGGTACAACATATCTTTATGATCATCTCCATATCTCAACTCTAGGGTTTTTATTAGAGTCGTGTAATCTTTCTGCTCTTTTACTGACAATTTTTGTAACAGTTCTGCAGCTTTACCTCTGAGAGACAAAACCAGTTCTACTGCTTTCATTTTATCTGTCCAACCATTAGCTTGGGCTGCTGCTTCAAACTGCCGTTTGAATATTGGCCAGGAAGAATCTCCATCAAAAGTAGGTGGCTTAGAAACTTTCAGTCTGGGGACTTTATTTGACATCACTTTTGATTCATTTTTTTCCATTGTTGATATTCGTTTTTCTAAATCTTTCAATACCTCTGAATCACGTTCTTCTAAATTATGTAATTGCTCCTCCAGGTCTTCCTTCACATGTACCTATTATTTCTTCAGTTATTTCACCTCTCAATTTCTCATTATCCTCCTTCCAACGTTCGTCGAGGTCTTCCAGGATTTTCTGTAATCTTTGAAATTTGTCTTGTTCTCGACGTTTCTTTTCATCTAGTTTTTCTTGCTCTCGACGTTTCTGTTCATCTAGTTTTTCTTGCTCTCGACAATTCTGCTCTTCCAAATTTTCCTGTTTTCGACATTTCTGTTCTTCCAATTTCTCCCGTTGACGCTGTTCCTCTTGTTCGGCGAGTTTTTGCATAAGTTTTTCAATCATCGATTCCATTTTTCTGGTTATTGGCATCCCACAATTCTGACACCTGTTGTTACGAATTCGGGTTCGCTAGGATGATTTCCAATAACTAAATTCAATTAATAAACAAAACAAATCAGTATTTGTTTACACAACAGTAATTTTGACAATAACCACACTTTTCAATAACTGTCACTAATTCAAAACACAAGCTTCGTTCTTCTTTTATAACACGGTAGTTAGAGACTGTCCCCCGTCTCTTCTATGGTCGCTTTTATATGTCTTGTCATTCCTTCGAGAAGCTTCCAGAATGTTCTAGTCTTTGAATTAAGAGGGCGGTTACTTCAACGTTCATCGAATATTCTAGAACACACAGAGTCGGCTTCAGACATTTTCATAACAATATATATATATATATATATATATATATATATATATATATATATATATATATATATATATATATATATATATATATATATATATTATATATACAATAATAATAATATATATTTATCCTTTCAGACATTACATAAATGTATAGGACACGTCACATACTGAATATACATATTAACCTAACAAGTAAAAAATTAACTTATTAGGAGAAAGACTAACAGAATTCCACTGAAAAATATTCTTTTTAGCTGTAAAAGCAGTGTTTAAACAGAATCTTCTTAATTTCCTTCTTGAAACATAATAAATCTTAAGACCTAATCCCTTGGGGGAGACGATTGTAAAGTTTGATTCCTACATAACTAGGCGATAACTCAAACTTAGAGGTAGCATGCGTGGGAATACATAATGTTTCCTTGAGCGCCCTGTAAACGATTAAATTTGTTTGACAAACTTGTTTGACAAACTTGTTTGACAAACTTGTTTGACAAACTTGTTTGACAAACTTCACGTGTTCTTCAAGCAATGGCATAAACGATCAAACCAAAGATCAAACAAATTTGTCAAGTTCTTCCTTAGTTACGGTTTTCTCGTTGACGTGACGTGACGCGTTCCATGAAAATTGAGCAGTACGGTTTTGAATTTAGTTGTCAAAAATGCCGTGAATCCAATTTTTCAGCAAACACTTTAAACACGTGAATTGCTTGACAAACGCATCAAACAGAGCCATAGACTATCAAATAATTTGACAAACACCCAAAATTTGACAAACAAGTTTGATCGTTTACAGGGCGCTTCATTCCGCGTATTATACTCGTGAAAACTAGTAAGTTTATTCAGATTCAATAACCTATGCCGAACAAACAAGAGACAATGTAAAATATAGATACACGGCAATGGTAGAACTTTCTGCTGAATAAATGTCAGTCGGCAGGACTCCTGGGGTTTCAAATTATAAATGAGGCGTATAATCCTTTTCTGTGTGAGAAAAACTCTTCCACTTCCAGTCGAGCCACCCCACAAAACAACATTGTAACTCAGATGACTGTGAACGAGTGCATAATACACCGTGAGTAGGCTCTCCATTGGCAACGAGTGATTAAGACGACTAAGCGCGTAGAATGATTTGTTTAACTTTTTACTGAGTTGATCCACGTGACAGTGCCACCTCAAATACTTGTCGACATGTACACCCAAAAATCTTACACTATCTGCGGATCGTAATTCATGTTTCTGAAAATCGATATCCAACGCTTCGTTCAGGTTCATTTCACGCAGTTGAAACTGCATAAATTCTAAGTTTAACATTAGATAATTCTTGTAACACCAATCCGAGAATTCCCGGATGAGTCTCTCGCATTTTAACTTGAGTTCACCAGTGGTCTGAGCCGACACCGCCAAGGAAGTGTCATCAGCAAACAAGGTGATAGAGTCAGCATTGATGTACTCGGGTACATCGTTTACAAATACAAAAAAATCAGAGGTCCCAACACAGAGCCCTGGGACACTTCCATAGTCTGAGCATAACATTTCGATTTAACTTCATTGTTCTCAACAAAAAAATTGCGGTCAGATAAAAAACTCATGATCCAGTTCAGAAAAACTCCTCTAAATCCTAAACTATACATTTTGTTGGTTATGAAATTGAGCTGTAAGTAATCAAATGCTCGTGACTCATCAAAAAATAAACCCGCCACATAGGAGCCATCGTCAAGGCAACAGTACACAAATTCAACAAAATTGCATACGGCAGACTGGGTTGATCTACCACTGCGAAAACCGTGCTGGTAGCTAGAAATGATGGAAAATTTGTTAAGGTAGTTCAACATTCGACCATGAACCACCTTCTCAAATAACTTAGACAAAATACTCAGTAAAGAAATGGGACGATAGTTAGTTATGTCAGTCATATCGTTTTTTTTTGAGCACAGGGATAACTTTAGCTGTTTTCAAAATTGATGGAAATTCTCCCGAGGATACCGACTGGTTAATTAAATTTGCAAGGTGGATCGAGATATGTGGAGCTACTGCTTTTAGAAATTTAGTGGATAGAGCATCGGGGCCAGAGCAATTACCGTTTCGCAAATTTTTGATGACACATATGACTTCATCAGCCAGGACAGGATAAAAAAAGAAGTTAACTTATGAGACGTACATGACATGGATCTAACATCTCCATAATGTTCTTGTAATGCCAGTTGTAATGCCATTATCCTTTGATAATGCTCGATAAGAGCGAGAATTAGAATCAACTGACCTGCTGCTATGATGTTCAGTGGTGTAGTTTAGCATCATGCACCTATGATCGCCAATGCCGGCGTCGAAAACTGATGATCTGATGAGATTTGAATCAACATTAGTGAGTATGTGGTCAACTTTTGTGGAAGAAGTGACATTGTTTTTATTAGTAAATATTCGCGTTGCATCTATAGAGGTTAAATTAATATTGAAACTGATAAGAAGGTCATCAAGAATAAGTTTGCGGTAGTCTCTTTCAGCGAAGTATTTAATATTTAGGTCACCACATACGAATGTACTGTCAAATGCAGATGAGCAATATACTAGAGCATAGGAAAAAATGTTTATAAACTTTTCGAAATCACCAGTAGGAGGTCTGTAGACACTCAGGACACATAACTTAGAATTATTAGTTTTAAGATAGACACCACACATTTCGCAATGCATCTCTGCAGCGATATTGTCGATACACTTGATAGGGTGAAATTCATAGTTGTGATTTACATAAATCGACGTTTCTCTATGTTGACGGGTTTCCCGACATTAGGAAGCAGCAACCCGGTATTCCGGAAATGACATTTCTGACACTTGGCTGGATGAGCACCAGTGCTCAACGATGCTTATTATAGCAGGTTTTTCCTTCTTGAGGAATACTTCTATACTATTCATCTTATTCGAAATGCCTTGCGCGTTTATATGAGCAATTTTCAATGAAATCTTCACAATAATAGGGTTTCTGTTGATAGAATTGGGAAGCGCTTTACCTATGATATGATGATGCTCTGACGGCGCCTCGAAAAAAACCTTTTAACCGCGACTCCCTCAGGCCAGAATGTAGAGCTCATTGCTTGATTAATATGTTCAAGTGGTAAAGTTATCTTGAATGATGAATATATTTCAGGATCCTTCGAGTTCAATTTCTCGCAAGTAACATTAGGTATACATTGACTAATGAAATTTTCGAGATCTGCAGGATTCGTGGATATATATATATATATCAATCAAATCATGAAAAACATACTAGTTGACCATGGTCAATTTCATACATTACATAAAGTGAACAAGGAAAATTCTTTAATAATTTGAAAAATTATCAAACAACTTTCCAAGGAAGCTGGTTATACGTATTCAGCAACGCAAAATCTGCATTCACAATCGAACGGTGAATTATAGAAATTGTCAAGTCACCCCGACTCAAAATCTGCATACAGCTGTTTCGATCTTATTAGATCTCATCAGTGCAGCTTATTTGACTCGGAGTGAATTAACAAATCTCTAATTGTTCCCCAATATAAATCGTGGTCAGTAACACTGGTCGGATAACAATCCAGAGCGCCATCGCACCAAAGATTTTGCGTTGCTGAATACGTATAACCAGCTTCCTTGGAAAGTTGTTTGATAATTTTTCAAATTATTAAAGAATTTTCCTTGTTCACTTTATGTAATGTATGAAATTGACCATGGTCAACTAGTATGTTTTTCATGATTTGATTGTTGTATTTTGCGTATTAAGCGACTAGAATATTCGGAGCGCGCTCTCGTGGGTATATCCGAAGGTTTTAAATCACTATGTTAGTGTGCCTTGGAATCATATACACCACTGTTGTAGGGTAGATATCTTCATATCATGAGGTACGTGTTGGAGCGACGAATTTCTGCATTTTCAGTCTAAGCGGTGAATTGTTGTTTCCCAATATCTTTGGTGGGATGGCGCTCTGGATTGTTATCCGACCAGTGTTACTGACCACGATTTATATTGGGGAACAATTAGAGATTTGTTAATTCACTCCGAGTCAAATAAGCTGCACTGATGAGATCTAATAAGATCGAAACAGCTGTATGCAGATTTTGAGTCGGGGTGACTTGACAATCTCTATAATTCACCGTTCGATTGTGAATGCAGATTTTGCGTTGCTGAATACGTATAACCAGCTTCCTTGGAAAGTTGTTTGATAATTTTTTTAATTTTTAAAGAATTTTCCTTGTTCACTTTATGTAATATATATATATATATATATATATATATATATATATATATATATATATATATATATTATATATTTATATATATTATATATATATATATATATATATATATATATATATATATATATATATATATATATATATATATATATATATATATATATATATATATATGTATATATATATTATATATATATATATATATATATATATATAAATATATATGTATATGTTCAGAAAGATTTCCGCGGTCGGAAGTATTTGAAAAACTTGGTTCACGGAATGAACCGCGTAAAAGATTTGAAAAATCTCGACGTTTCGGCTCCTTTTGCGAAGCCATCTTCAGGAGAATTAGAAGGGAAATAATTCAGACTCGTGGCCTCAATCTGCCTACTCCACGAATCGAATTTAGGAGGAATCGGAAACAATACGATTGCGTGGTCTCAACCTGCCTACTCCACTAACCGTATTGCTCCCTGTCAACTCCGAAGTCTCAATCTGCCTACTCTTCAGAGTCAACTGACGGGCCGATCGTCGCGTGGCCGTAGTTATAGGGTAGGGGGGTGGGTACTCACGCTCATCAGTGCGGGATGCACTCTGATTGGGCGTTACATGGCGACCACTGAGAAGTGGTTTCCATGCTGATGGGAGTCTGTGACTGTCATCTCTCTGGTGTTCAAACAATTTGGACGTTTTTCTATTTCTACAGCTTCACGGATAATTCGGGATTTGAAAGATCGGACGGGAAGCAATAGTTCTTGTATTGGGGAAAATCGATAATATGGCCTGTTTGGGTGTGATGTTGGGAAAGGGCGTTGGCGATATCTGAGTGTCTTACCGAAAGTGAATGTTCCTTGGCACGGACCTGAATTCGTCGGTTCGTTTGTCCTATATAGGAACGAGGACAATTGGAACAGGGAATCTCATAAACACCGTGATTTTCGTTAGGAATTTTATCCTTGACGGATCTGACCAGATGGGAGAGTTTTTTGTTGAGTAGTGAATATTGTTTTGATGTTTGTGTTTTTGAGAGATCTTGCGATCTTATCTGTTACTCCTTTGATGTAAGGAAGAAATAATTTAGGTGTAGATTCTTGTTCAGTGGGATTGGAAGGTGGTAGAGGTGGGGTGATATTTGTGTGTTTGCGTATGCTCTTGTCGATTTGATATGTGTTGTAACCGTTCCGTAATAATATATGTTTTAGAGTTTTGAGTTCTGATTCACGGTGTTCGTCGTCAGATAGTCGAATGGAACGGTAGATTAGGGTATTAACTACAGAGTTAAGTTGAGAAGGATGGTGGCGTCAAAAACTCTTTTCACTTCATAGAACTCCTTCAAAGTATTGATATTACCCCAACTGATCTCCTTGTTAGTTTTGATATTGTCTCCTTATTTACAAATATACCCATTGAAGAAACACTTTCCATCCTAGACACGAAACATCAAATATCCCCAGACAACCTATCTCTGATCAAACACTGCATGGCCAACACTTATTTCATCTTTCAAGGCAATTTCTTCAGACAAATCAAGGGAGCCCCAATGGGATCCCCTCTCTCCCCCATCATAGCCAACATTTTCATGGAACATTTCGAAACCCAAGCTCTCTCGTCATTCGACCTTAAACCATCATGCTGGCTACGTTATGTAGACGATGTCTTTGCGATCTGGCCCCATGGCGAAGACTCGTTGCTCCACTTCTTGAATCATTTGAATGGCATACATCCAAGTATCCAATTCACAATGGAAATGGAAAACGATGGGTCTCTGCCATTCCTCGATGTCATGATCAAAAAAAAAACTTCCATCCCAAGGCTTCTCCTATTCAGTTTATCGTAAACCCACTCATACAAACCGTTATCTGAATGCCCAGTCTCACCACCATCCTTCTCAACTTAACTCTGTAGTTAATACCCTAATCTACCGTTCCATTCGACTATCTGACGACGAACACCGTGAATCAGAACTCAAAACTCTAAAACATATATTATTACGGAACGGTTACAACACATATCAAATCGACAAGAGCATACGCAAACACACAAATATCACCCCACCTCTACCACCTTCCAATCCCACTGAACAAGAATCTACACCTAAATTATTTCTTCCTTACATCAAAGGAGTAACAGATAAGATCGCAAGATCTCTCAAAAACACAAACATCAAAACAATATTCAGTACTCAACAAAAAAACTCTCCCATCTGGTCAGATCCGTCAAGGATAAAATTCCTAACGAAAATCACGGTGTTTATGAGATTCCCTGTTCCAATTGTCCTCGTTTCCTATATAGGACAAAAACGAACCGACGAATTCAGGTCCGTGCCAAGGAACATTCACTTTCGGTAAGACACTCAGATATCGCCACCGCCCTTTCCCAACATCACACCCAAACAGGCCATATTATCGATTTCCCCAATACAAGAACTATTGCTCCCGTCCGATCTTTCAAATCCCCGAATTATCCGTGAAGCTGTAGAAATAGAAAAACGTCCAAATTGTTTTGAACACCAGAGATGACAGTCACAGACTCCCATCAGCATGGAAACCACTTCTCAGTGGTCGCCATGTAACGCCCAATCAGAGTGCATCCCGCACTGATGAGCGTGAGTACCCACCCCCCTCCCCTATAAATACGGCCACGCGACGATCGGCCCGTCAGTTGACTCTGAAGAGTAGGCAGATTGAGACTTCAGAGTTGACAGGAAGCAATTACGGTTAGTGGAGTAGGCAGGTTGAGACCACGCAATCGTATTGTTTTCCGATTCCTCCTAAATTCGATTCGTGAGTAGGCAGATTGAGGCCACGAGTCTGAATTATTTCCCTTCTAATTCTCCTGAAGATGGCTTCGCAAAAGGAGCCGAAACGTCGAGATTTTTCAAATCTTTTTACGCGGTTCATTCCGTGAACCAAGTTTTTCAAATACTTCCGACCGCGGAAATCTTTCTGAACATTTTTATACGCCTCTACGGAGAGGAATTTCTTTCAATCACAAAAATCCTATTTCTTCCCTTTTATCCCGAAAACATCGTCTCCTCTGTGACCTCACTTTTCTGAAATCATGTCGTGACCATCGTGTCATTCCCAAATTTCTACAGCTCAAGCATCATACAAAATCCCCCTCCATAACCCGAATTCTCAATAGAACAAGTTTTGCCCTCCTTAGAGATTCCATTCACACTACCAGACGCAACCTAAATCACACTAACGAACTACTTCTCAAAACTTTCCATCACCTTCACTCTTTCCACATCCATCCAATCCTATGGGATACTTTTGATCGCCTATCCAACTCCAAGGCACAACATCTTTCCGACCAAAAGACCTTAACCCAGAAAAATAAACTAGCGGAACTCATTAATTCCCAAAAACCACAAAAATCATCTTCATCTTATACCTCCTCCATTGTTCACAATTATTCTGACACTCCAATTTCCGAGATCGCAACAAAAGCACTCTCGAAAGGCTTCAACTATTCCATCACACCTAAATCCATCCCCATAGAAACTATCATCTCCCAAACAGAAGAAGCAATTTCCCATCTTCCAACAGATCAAGCGGAAACTGCCAGGCATGACATCGCCAAAATTCTTCGTACAAGTCGGCCACCCCGTCCCAACCTCACTTTTTCTGAGAGGCAATCTCTCAGAGAACTTTACAATGACCAAAATATAGTCGTCCTCCCAGCCGATAAAGGCAATGCCACTGTCATTCTTAACACTTCTTCTTACCTCGATAAAATGTCCATTCTTCTTGACACCCCCGACTATAAGCGTATCACTCATGACCCGACAACATACCTGGAGAAAACCACAAGATCTCGTATCAACCAATCGAATCTCCCACCTGAAATAAAAAAGTCTCTAATCCCAAGAGAAAAATCTTCTAGAACCCCTCGAATTTATGGTCTACCCAAA
>JARQZK010003703.1:185000-320000 GCA_030704885.1 Cynegetis impunctata | reverse complement strand
AATTTCTCATTGCGGCTGTGGCCGGCCGTCTTCAGTTATTAATTATTGTGTGTATATTAAGTGCTATTCAGTCCAATATCAACAGACAGGTCTGTTGATATTAGATGGGAAGGGAACCACAGAAACCTTCACCCACGTAATGTACAAATAGGTTTAAAATATTTGATTTTTGTCTTTGAAAAGACATTACTTGTAATTTTGGAGATCACATGTTCTAAACTATACTTTCTTTTTAGAAAAATTGAAAATTCTAGATGTTTAGATTTTGTCTAAGAAGATGAGTTGTTATGATTAGAGTTTGTTTGTTGAATTATTTTGTTTTGATTTATGTTGTTTCTTAGAAAAATTAAAGAATTGAATCTGCGTATATTGAACTCAAATGTTCGATATCTGTTCTATCATTTACGACTTTATTCAAATTTTTTTGAATATGTAACATTTCTAAAATTTCTCTGCGTTTTTGATCTTTTTCTATTTCTAAAATTTTTGTGCTATTAAAATTGAAAGTATGATTCTCATTGTTTTTATGTTTTATTAGTGCTGTGGTTTGTGTTCTGGTATATTTGTGTGCTTTTAGTCTTTCTTCTAAATTTTGAAAAATTTGTCCTATATTTGATTTATTACAATTATTACAGGGTATACCTACTATAAACAACATGAGATTTTTGCAGAAGAGGTGTTTTTTTGTGTGGTGTGGGTAGGGTTGCCATCACCTAATTTGCTGACGCCGGACAAAAAATTTAAAAACCTCGGACATTTGGGTGAAATTTAGTTCTTTCCCGGACACCCCGTAAAATATAGTTTTTTCGAATAATATAAAACATCGTTTATATTTTAATTTATTTAAACTTTAAACCGCTTTTCTGCGATATAAACAAACAACAAACACCAAATACCTACTAATAGGTATAACACAGCTTACATTTTTCTCTTTTTGAGCTAATCTGGTAACAAAAATAATCAGAACAACTCTTTTTTTGGAATCATCAAATAAAAAACAACTTATAATGATTTTTGGTAAATCAAAATAGATCAAATAGACTACATTCTACATTGTATCAACAAATTATAGGATAGGTCATCTAGTTCGAATAGATAGTTTAAGTAACCAAAAGCCAAAATTATTTTATTAACTATAAATTAAAAGTAAGTAAAAAGTTTTAATTTTAACGTGGTCAAGTTCTTTTTACTAATTTAACTTAACTTGATATTTTTGAGACTTGCCAATTTCTGGCAAAATGTCTTTCTTTTCCATCAAGAATTTTTAAAAGAGGGAGCAGCTCAAATCTTCAAAATTATACTTTATTTTGGTCAGAGGAGATACCGTATGTGTATTTAGCAAGTTTTTCTCTGGATTTAGCTTGTATGAAGCTTAAGATTATAAATTAATTTTAAACTATGATTTCTTCTAATATATTGCTGATCTTTAAATCAATCGGGATTCCCCGGACACAAAATTTGTCCGGGTTTTACCCGGACATTATTTGAAAGCCCCGTCTGGACGATCCCCGGACTAAAGTAGGACAAATCCGGGGAAACCCGGACGGATGGTATCCCTAGGTGTGGGCTACTTTAATATCGTGTGGATTTAAAATTTGTGAAATTTTATTACTTAAATGAGGAATATATGAGAGAAAAATATATTTTTTGTTAATATTTTCTTTTTTTGATGTTTCTAATGTGTTGTAAAGTTTATGAATTCTATTTTTAGTGATTTTCTGTATAAGTTTTATTGGGTAATCGTTTTTATGAGTAATTTATGGACATCTTGTAATGTTTCATGTCTGTGTGTAGGTGAAGTAAGTTTAAGTGCTCTGTCTATATATCCGATTATTAAACTCTTTTTTTTTGTGACAAATGATGTGTACTGTTGTAGTTCAATGTTCTTTGTGAAAAAATTTCTTTTCTATGCCATTTTGTGATAATTTCATTGTTTTTGTGTATGAGAGTAATATCACGAAAATTTAATGTACACACAGACATGAAACATTACAAGATGTCCATAAATTACTCATAAAAAACGATTACCCAATAAAACTTATACAGAAAATCACTAAAAATAGAATTCATAAACTTTACAACACATTAGAAACATCAAAAAAAGAAAATATTAACAAAAAATATATTCCTCTCCCATATATTCCTCATTTAAGTAATAAAATTTCACAAATTTTAAATCCACACGATATTAAAGTAGCCCACACCGCACAAAATCAAATAAAACAAATATATTCTAAATTAAAAAGTGAAACATCTCTTCTGCAAAAATCTCATGTTGTTTATAGTAGTTATACCCTGTAATAATTGTAATAAATCATATATAGGACAAACTTTTCAAAATTTAGAACAAAGATTAAAAGCACACAAATATACCAGAACACACCATAGCACTTATAAAACATAAAAACAATGAGAATAGTACTTTCAACTTTAATAGCACAAAAATTTTAGAAATAGAAAAAGATCAAAAACGCAGAGAAATTTTAGAAATGTTACATATTCAAAAAAATTAAAATAAAGTCGTAAATGATAGAACAGATATCAAACATTTGAGTTCAATATACGCAGATTTAATTCTTTAATTTTTCTAAGAAACAACATAAATCAAAACAAAATAATTCAACAAACAAACTCTAACCATAACAACTCATCTTCTTAGACAAAATCTAAACATCTAGAATTTTCAATTTTTCTAAAAAGAAAGTATAGTTTAGAACATGTGATCTCCAAAATTACAAGTAATGTCTTTTCAAAGACAAAAATCAAATATTTTAAACCTATTTTGTACATTACGTGGGTGAAGGTTTCTGTGGTTCCCTTCCCATCTAATATCAACAGACCTGTCTGTTGATATTGGACTGAATAGCACGTAAGTAATAACTGAAGACGGCCACAGCCGCAAAGAGAAATTTTTGAAAAAAAGATAAATAGTACCCTACTCTTTGACTTTTCAAAATCAAAATAATTTGAACTTATTTCGAACATTACGTGGGTAAAGGTTTCTGTGGTTTCCCTTACCATCTAATAATAACAGATTTGAATGATAATATTGGACTGAATATAGCACGTAATAAATAACAAAGAACGGCCACAGCCGAAAAATTTTAGTGAATCATAGTAGTCTTTTTCTATTCAAATTTTTTCAAATCAATAAATGTCAAAGAAATTTCAGTTTTTTCAAAAGTTTTGATAAAGCCACGAATGTCGTGGCGAAACGTCAACTTTTTAATAAAATCTAGTTTTTTGAGATTCAACAAGCCTGTTATTGCTAATATTTATCAAGAGATTAGAAATAGTTCACAGGCAACAACAATTCGAATGAGAATATATATATATATATATATATATATATATATATATATATATATATATATATATATATATATATATATATATAATCAAGAACTAGGACATTTATTTGAAACTAATCAAACAAACCTCCTAGCGGAGCTGGTTATACGAGTTCACGAAACATCGAAATGCCTCCATATACCTTGGACGGTGTATGTTAGAAACATTAAGTTGTTTATCACAATTAATGGAAATGATAGACAGTCTGTTTCGCCCTTATTTGGGGCTCATCAGTATCATGCATCCATCGAAAGTGATAACCAACCAAATATTTCTAACGGCCTTATATTTTCCTTCAAGTGACTATATGGCATATAAATATAACACAGCGCCACCAGTCGGAAACAAATGAACCACATCTTACAGATAGATGAAAACATTTCGGCAACGTGAACTCGTACGTCCTGACACCCGAAGGTGGTTACTATATTCGCTAAGCAAGAAAAAAGTTGCCACATCAAATCGATGTAATGCAACATTTACACACCGCAAGTAACAGCGCTCCGATTTTATCCTTTAAACAGGCAGCAAATGAATAGAAAACAGAATTTGTTTCCGACT
Source organism: Cynegetis impunctata (assembly GCA_030704885.1). Classification (NCBI taxonomy): domain Eukaryota; kingdom Metazoa; phylum Arthropoda; class Insecta; order Coleoptera; family Coccinellidae; genus Cynegetis; species Cynegetis impunctata. Next base: position 316,088 of record JARQZK010003703.1, on the reverse strand, counting down.
GGTGGCGCTGTGTCATATTTATATGCCATATAGTCACTTGAAGGGAAATTTAAGGCCGTTAGAAATATTTGGTTGGATGGATGGATGATACTGAGCCCCAAATAAGGGCGAAACAGACTGTCTATCATTTCCATTAATTGTGATAAACAACTTAATGTTTCTAACATACACCGTCCAAGGTATATGGAGGCATTTCGATGTTTCGTGAAATTGTATAACCAGCTCCGCTAGGAGGTTTGTTTGATTAGTTTCAAATAAATGTCCTAGTACTTGATTTTATTGCCACGAACGTGTTTCGATAACACGAAGAGTTTTGTTTTCTATATATATATATATATATATATATATATATATATATATATATATATACAGGGTGATTCATTAGGGGTGGCGACCGGCCGCATCTCGGAAACCGTATGTCCTAGAGTCAACAGCTTTTGTGCAATTTTCCGCACTTAAAGCCATGGTTGGAGATCTTTTAGGTCTTTCACTCCCAAACTGACAGTAGGGCCATAACAAGAAAAGTCACATCTTCAATCAACAATTAGATTTCTTAAAGTAAATCGTTGATTACAAGTTCATTGGGTTCTTAAAAACGAACTAGTGCACTTAAAGGCATGAACCAAAAAACAAAAAGTTTGAAAGGAATGGTCTTCAACAAAAATTGATCAGAAATGATTCCACAGGATGTCTAAAAATAAGGGATTAACAACAAACTTCTAATTAACCCTCTATAATGACTAATAAGCCAGCATTTAACAAAATACTGAATGAGCAAGTTGAAATTAATAAATTTATCTACAGTTTAATATTTTCAGCGCAATGCTTATTACTTATTGAAGGTATTTCAATTTGTTCAGCACAATGCTGCTACTGCTATTGGCAAGTAAAATTTTCCTACGTCCCGAAACGTCTGGGGGAGGGTCAGGCCCCCTATAGATTTAGAATCTACAAAATTATTACTTTCAGGTAACAAAGAAAATAAATTAGTCCAGAAATAGCAAATGCATATCCCTGGAAATTCTTGATGAGCAGTTGATCTTTAATATGACACTACTGTTATAGCCTACGACAAGTACCAGACTCTGAGATTTTCCATACTTACACGAGCATTTTCACGCTGCCACGAGATTTGAATACGGATTCTGGAGATGTTATGATAATATATAAACACCTGACTTAATAAACTAGTTTAGTCTTGAAAAATCGGTTTATAATGAGCTTGCAAGTGTTTAATTTTAAAAAATACCTTGTCTGTGTAAACTAATCATCAGACATTTTCAAAGACAATAGGCAACTAGATTCATTAAAACTTTAATTCAAAAAATACAAAACTTTGGATGATTATAGATTTTTGGTGTATCGATGAAAAACGCGAAACTTATCAGCAATTAAGCATTCGAACAGCATTTGCTATATAAATAAAGAGTAGATTTCCTGGAAAGTTTTAATTAATCAAGTGATAGCCACTTATAGTTCTTAATTGATTGCTTTTAATTTTTGGACCCCCTGTATAATATGAAAAGTTCATTATAAATGTCATATGAAATATGATCTATTGTTATTTTTCGCCGTACATTTCACTCACATAAATTAGATACTGCATAAGTATTTCAGATATATATTTAAATATAATATATATTCTGACTAAATTCGGATTATTGAAAAAATAAATTTTATTGAAAAAAACTTATTTTGATCGGAGAGTCCAAAAATGCTATAATTTAAATGCGATTTCATTCAAAAACACAATATCAATACTATATCTGCAGTCGTCACACCCTGTATAAAATTTAAATAATTTTAGATAGTAACCAAAAGTGAAACTTTTTGATAGTCACGTATTTTGGGCACAATAATCCGTACTATAACATGAATAACTTATGTAATCATGTAATGTAATGTGATAACAATAAATGAAAATATACTCGTATATATATATATATATATATATATATATATATATATATATATATATATATACAGGGTGATTCATTAAGGGAGGCGACCGGCCGTATCTCGGAAACCGTATGTCCTAGAATTTGGGGAAAAAAATTCTTATATGCAAATCTGCCCTAAAAAATTATTAAATATAGTCCATAGTTTTCCGCTAGGTGGCGCAAACTACCACTTATAAAATATAATTGGATTTTTTACGAAATATTCCCCAATTTAGGCTGGTAAAAAATATCAAATTTAGAAACTACTGTCCTAATTCCACAACTCTTGTTAGAGTCATTTTTCTGTATTACCTATTCTGAAATGGTGGGGGAAGTTCTCTTTCTTTGACATAAAAAAGACTGTAACTCCATAATGCATCAACCGATTTTCGAAAACGTAGACTCTACGCAAAGATTATTGAATGTAGATTTCAGTAACAAATAACAAAAACACTTTTAATTTTTCAATCGGCAACTAGAGGGCGTTATGTAACACCTAACTCTATTTATGATTTTTTTTGAGAAATTTCAAATGCAATGCTATAAATCTAACTAGCTAACAAAAAGCCAAATTTGATGACTTATTGACCTGTTAAAACCGCGAACTGATATCTCTTTTCATTCCAAAGATATTGGCATTTTTTGATGAGTGTTGATGATTGTTGGCTCGACCTCTAAGGTGGAGGAGAAATTATGTTGCTAAAATTGTTTTGAAAATAAAATAACAAGTAGAAACGCATCGTCAAAATATTTATTAACATCACATAATGAAACAAAACTAAGGGAGCTACTCATAACAGAAATTTACAGAACGCTCCCACTATCTCATTATTTTAAATACTCAAAATGCTTGCCATTATTTGCTTTGAACTATTTCGGATGAAAATTTTCGGGTAAAAATTCAATCCCAAATCTCTCAAACGGTCTCTTATAGTTTTATGTTCATGGACGAGCTGCAATATTACGAATGATGTTAAACTGTTGAGAGATAGATGTTTCAAAAGTCAGCAAGTTACCCATGGAAATGACACCAATGTTTTATGATTGTTTACTTTTAAGTTTTTATTGCTGTCAAATTTATTCTGACTGTTTGCAAACTAACTCTTTTATAATGCCTTTTTATTCAAATGGAGAGGCATATGATATGCCCAGTATATAAAATCTCTCAAACGGTCTCTTATAGTTTTATGTTCATGGACGAGCTGCAATATTACGAATGATGTTAAACTGTTGAGAGATAGATGTTTCAAAAGTCAGCAAGTTACCCATGGAAATGACACCAATGTTTTATGATTGTTTACTTTTAAGTTTTTATTGCTGTCAAATTTATTCTGACTGTTTGCAAAATAACTCTTTTATAATGCCTTTTTATTCAAATGGAGAGGCATATGATATGCCCAGTATATATTTTGAAAGTCTACAAAATGAAGTAATTGCTGAACGGGAGTAGGTATGCGATACGATATCCTGAAAGACGGCGTCATTCTCGGAAATTATTCAAAAGATTGGCACAAAGATTGCGAGAAACCGGTAATGTTCAACCTGTCGCATTAATAAATAGGATACGTAGAAATCACAATGAAGAAAATGTTACTAACGTATTGGTGTAAGTTAAGTCTGAACCCCATTTGAGTATTCGAAAAATTGCAAGAGATCTAGGATTGATTTATTCTTTGGTGCAAAGAATATTAAAGGATTATAAAATGCACCCTTATCATATTATTTCACAACAGCATGAAATTAGCCCAGACAAAAATTGTAGATCAGATAATTATCTATAAATAATTTCAAACTACTTTTTCTTCTAAGAGTCGCCGTTTTTGAGATATAACGAGTCAAAAAGTTGAAAGAGTTGTAATCGTCATAATATGCACGTTTCAACGCCACCTTTGAGCTAGTGTTTTTTGCATTTCTTCCAACTTTCTGAATCATTAATCTCAAAAACGGTGGCTCTGAGGAAAAAATTCATGAAATCGGTTTTTATAGATGATTAGGTGATCTATTTTTGTCTGAACTAATTTCATGATAAAACTTACTGCTTTGCTGAAAATCGCAAAAAAAAACGTTTTTATGATATTCGAACCCGAATATTTTTGCACGTATCAGATCGATGAAAACTTTTCAGATTTCATTTCTGATGGTGTTTTGAACAATCCTACCAATTTTCAGATGGGTGCGAATTTTTATAACTTAACTCCTATTTTTTGGTCTAATTTGACCGGACTAGTTTTGTTTAATTATGTAATGTTGATAAATATTTTCAAGATGCGTTTCTACTTGTCATTTTTTTTTTCATAACAATTTTAGCAACATAATTTCTCTTCCACCTTACAGGGCGAGCCAACAATCACCAACACTCATCAAAAAATGCCAATATCTTTGGAATGAAAAGAGATATCAGTTCGCGGTTTTGACAGGTCAATAAGTCATCAAATTTGGCTTTCTGTTAGCTAGTTAGATTTATAGCATTGCATTAGAAATTTCTCAAAAAAAAATCATAAATAGAGCTAGGTGTTACATAACGCCCTCTAGTTGCCGATTGAAAAATTAAAAGTGTTTTTGTTATTTGTTGCTGAAATCTACATTCAATACTCTTTGCATAGAGTCTACGTTTTCGAAAATCGGTTGATGCATTATGGAGTTACAGTCTTTTTTATGTCAAAGAAAGAGAACTTCCCCCACAATTTCAGAATAGGTAATACAGAAAAATTACTTTAACAAGAGTTGTGGAATTAGGACAGTAGTTTCTGAATTTGATATTTTTTACCAGCCTAAATTGGGAAATATTTCGTAAAAAATCCAATTATATTTTATAAGTGGTAGATTGCGCCACCTAGCGGAAAACTATGGACTCAAAAACATTTTTAATAATTTTTTTAGGGCAGATTTGCATATAAGAATTTTTTTCCCCGAATTCTAGAACATACGGTTTCCGAGATACAGCCGGTCGCCTCCCTTAATGAATCACCCTGTATATATATATACGAGTATATTTTCATTTATTGTTATCACATTACATTACATGATTACATAAGTTATTCATGTTATAGTACGGAATATTGTGCCCAAAATACGTGACTATCAAAAAGTTTTACTTATGGTTACTATCTAAAATTATTTAAATTTTATACAGGGTGTGACGAATGCAGATATAGTATTAATATTGTGTTTTTGAATGAAATCGCATTTAAATTATAGCATTTTTGGACTCTCCGATCAAAATTAGTTTTTTTCAATAACATTTACTTTTTCAATAATCCGAATTTTGTCAGAATATATATTATATTTAAATATATATAAATTTAATTCCTGAAATACTTAATAAGTATCTAATTTATGTGAGTGAAATGTACGGCGAAAAATAACAATAGATCATATTTCATATGACATTTAAAATGAACTTCTCATATTATACAGGGAGTCCAAAAAATAAAACCAATCAATTAAGAACTATAAGTGGCTATCACTTGATTAATTAAAACTTTCCAGGAAATCTACTCTTTATTTATATAGCAAATGCTGTTCGAATGCTTAATTGCTGATAAGTTTTCACGTTTTTCAACGATACACCAAAAATCTATAATCATCCAAAGTTTTGAATTTTTTGAATGAAAGTTTTAATGAATCTAGTTGCCTATTGTCTTTGAAAATGTCTGATGATTAGTTTAAACAGATAAGGTATTTTTTAAAATTAAACACTTGCAAGCTCATTATAAACCGATTTTTCAAGACTAAACTAGTTTATTAAGTCAGGTGTTTATATATTATAATAACATCTCCAGAATCCGTATTCAAATCTCGTGGCAGCGTGAAAATGCTCGTTTAAGTATGGAAAATCTCAGAGTCTGGTACTTGTCGTAGGCTATAACAGTAGGGTCATATTAAAGATCAACTGCTCATCAAGAATTTCCAGGGATATGCATTTGCTATTTCTGGACTAATTTATTCTCTTTGTTAACTGAAAGTAATAATTTTGTAGATTCTAAATCTATAGGGGGCCTGACCCTCCCCCAGACGTTTCGGGGCGTAGGAAAATTTTACTTGCCAATAGCAATAGCAGGATTGTGCTGAACAAATTGAGATACCTTCAATAAGGAATAAGCATTGCGCTGAAAATATTCAACTGTAGATAAATTTATTAATTTCAACTTGCTCATTCAGTATTTTGTTAAATGCTGGCTTATTAGTCATTATAGAGGGTTAATTAGAAGTTTGTTGTTAATCCCTTATTTTTAGACAACCTGTGGAATCATTTCTGATCAATTTTTGTTGAAGACCATTCCTTTCAAACTTTTTGTTTTTTGGTTCATGCCTTTAAGTGCACTAGTTCATTCTTAAGAACCGAATGAACTTGTCATCAACGATTTACTTTAAGAAATCTAATTGTTGATTGAAGAGGTGGCTTTTCTTGTTATGGCCCTAGTGTCAGTTTGGGAGTGAAAGACCTAAAAGATCTCCAACCATGGCTTTAAGTGCGGAAAATTGCGCAAAAACTGTTAATCTTATTGAAGATGGACGTAATAATGAATATATTGAGGTTCAGGCTTATAAGATAATAAACACATTTTATATATAAGATGAATCAGAAACGTTCAACTTACCATTTAAATTTTCGTGGTAAAAACGTAGTGCCACAACGGCATTATTTCTAATTGCACAATAAACGTAAAAGTGCCAGGACAAAATTTTGTTCTCGGAACACATGTAAATTTGAGTCACTCCAGTAATGAGAATTGTGTCGATTAAAGGCACAATTTTCGGTAAATTTAGCTTCGCCTGTCCAAATAATATTGTCCAAAAAAAAAGGTTTCCTTGCGCCCAAGTTGAGATAAATTCACAAAATGCCACTCGTCTTGGAAAATCAGTTTCTTTTAGATGTTGGACTTCAGAAAATAAGTATGGATTATTTGTGTTTGCGTAATATTATATGAACTGTTGACTTGGATAACCCTGACTCTAATGCAGATTGTCTTACGGACAATGTTCGATATGCGACGAAATATCCCAAGATGACAACTTCAGTATTCTCATCATTATGGAGGTTTATTTTTTAGCACTACTTTATTGACGGATCCAGAGTTCTTGAAATTTTCTATAATTTGCTTTACAGCCTTTCTCGATGGCTTTTATTCTACATGTTCTTGACAACACTTTATCACACTGTTCATAAATAATAAATAAGTTTAAATAATCTCGTACGTATAATTTAAACGCCCCGGCATGATTATTAATAATTTTCAAATGAGGTGTGACAGTGACAGCTCAAAAATTTATTTAGTTTGATTGTTTCATGATGTCAACGTCAGAGCCAACTAAGAGTAACTTGATCGTGGCATAATCGTCATATAAAAATATTAAATTGGCAATATTTCAAAAACTAAAAATTTTAGGTACAGATAACCTCATAAAATGTTACCTTAATTTTAGATGCTAAATACAACAAAATAATAAAAATATAAAAATGGGGGTTTCCATTCGAAAAAATTGATTTTGGACAGTTTTCTCAATCCCATTTTAGATTTTATTTTTTGCACACCCTGTATGACTATTTATCCAAATATTATACAAAATCTATTAGAGTAGGTCTTTCTCAACAAGGGTTCCAAACTAAATATAGTTATGAGGGCTTCTTTATAGAAACAATTGATAATAATATTAGGGCTTACAATCGTAATTTTTGACATAAAAACCTAAATATGTCAAAAACGCTTAGACTAAGGTATAGGACATAATACATAAAATTTGCCTAGAATCTTGCGTAGAATCCAAAAACGTATTAATATATAGGGTATCCCATTCAAAATAAGCAAGTTGGTATCTACTTCAGGTATAACCGGAAGTGCCACCGTCTTGAAAATATTTTAGTCGAGTTGCCCCTATCGTTATTAATATACTGTCAAATTTTCAAAATTTTTCTATGTGTAGTTTTCTATATACAGATCGCGTTCTTTCCCGGTGGGGCACTTCAGGTATAACCGGAAGTGCCACCGTCTTGAAAATATTTTAGTCGAGTTGCCCCTATCGTTATTAATATACCGTCAAATTTTCAAAATTTTTCTATGTGTAGTTTTCTATATACAGATCGCGTTCTTTCCCGGTGGGGCACCCGTATATATATATATATATATATATATATATATATATATATATATATATATATATATATATATATATATATATATATATATATATATATTTATATATATGTGTATATATATATATTTATATAAGTCAGAATTATTCGTGTTAAACGGAAAACACGCCCGTGGTTATAAAATTAAGTGAACTAGGACATTTGTTTGAAACTAATCAAACAAACCTCCTAGCGGAGCTGGTTAAAAGAGTTCACGAAGCATCAAAATGTCAACATTTCGATGCTTCGTGAACTCTTATAACCAGCTCCACTAGGAGGTTTGTTTGATTAGTTTCAAATAAATGTCCTAGTTCACTTAATTATATATTTATATATATATATATATATATATATATATATATATATATTTATATATATATATATATATATATATATATATATATATTTAGAAATTTAAATAATTAGGAAGATAGAAAATTAAATTCACGCATAGCCAATAACATTTACTTTTCAATCATTCGAAATTCAAAGAAATACAACAGAGCGAAAGCGGCAAGTTTACCCGAGCAGAGAGATTATCTGAATGTCGACGTAACCCTTATATACAGGGCTATTCAAATTCGAGTATATGCATGGGGATTTCGATAACGGTAAGAAATAGAGGGATGGTTAAATGGGGGCAAAGTAGCATATTTCTGAGGTCAGTTATATGGATAAAAAAAATCTGATCTAGCTTCTTTAGTTCTGGAGTTATATAGGAAAATTCGAAAATTTCGAAATCCTTTTTTTGCCTATATCTTTTTATTTAATGAATTGTTTTCAAAACAATTGCCACTTTGCCATTGCCACTTTTTGTAGGCTATCTAAATATCTGAATAAAAATTATATACAGGGTGTCGTATAAATTGGGCCATCCTCAACTTTCAATTTTCAAATACGGACCTGTATATTTTATTGCATTTTTTTGAATGCCAAGAGTCATGTTTTATATTGACGTAGTATTTTCATCTGAATTACAGAGTGTTCTGGAAATATTGAACTATTACCAGTAAAATTTCAACATTTTTTTAAAATTCCAGCTCTAATTAAATAATAATCATAGAATAAGGTATAAAATGCCTAGGATTTGGAAGATAATCAACATTATTGGACGAAAAATGTCTTCTTCAAGAATTCATCCACATTTCAGTTCACGCAACCCATGATCAATGTTCGAAAATATGAAATTCTTCCCAGTACGTACATGTATGTGCATATAATTCAATGCCCAAACAAAATAATCTTCCAATGGCAATCTTCATACTCCAGACACCAATATTTCATTGTTACTCACTTTTCGAACTACCTATATTTCTTTCATATTGGCGTTTTATTTTTATATAAATCATAAAGTGTTTTGGGAATATTGAACTAATACTAGTGATATCTCATCATTTTTTAATTCCATAACAACTCTAATAGAATAATATCACAGAATGAGAGGTGAATCAGGCAAATTGATTCCTTAAGAAAAATGAATTTCAGAATTTCCAGATTATCTAGTCTCACTACTTGTTCATAATAACAATAGAATAAAATCAACATTCCTGAGAGACATTTTATTTCTTTACCATAATGTAGCACTGGTAAAATAATTATTGATCCCCATATCGATTCACCTCAGTAGGTATGAGGAAGACCTGTTGTATGTATTCTGCTGAGAACTCACAAACATAATCTGTCGCAAGCATAACATTGTATTTGATCATATAGGTTTTCATATTGTATAACTTATCGCATAAGAACATGTTTAGTTATTATCTAGAACTGAAATAAGTCATTATAAGTAATCATAATCGAAATGAATGTTTGAATTGACGATCTTCTCGTTCCAGACATTTACAGGTGAACTAAATATTTAGTTTCCAAAGCATACTATGAGAATTCAAATAGTTTTAATCATAATAAATTGTTGTATATAGCAAACAGAATGCCCATGAATTAGCTGAAAAAATGTGAGTAACAATGAAATATTTCCAAATTGGTGTCTGTAATATGAAGATTGCCAGTCGAACATTTTTTTGTTTGAGCAATGATTATATGCACATAAACGTACTAGGAAGAATTTCGCATTTTCGTACATTGATCATGGGTTGCGTGAACTGAAAATGAAAGATGAATTCTTGAAGAAGGACATTTTCGTCGAATAATGTTGATATTCTTCCAAATCCTAGGCATTTTATACCTTATTCATATGATATTTATTCAATTCGAGCTGAAATTTTTAAAAAATGTTGAAATTTTACTGGTAATAGTTCAATATTTCCAGAAACACTCTGTAATTCAGATGAAAATACTACGTCAATATAAAACATGACTATTGGCATTCAAAAAAATGCAATAAAAAATACAGGTCCGTATTTGAAAATTGAAAAGTTGAGGGTGGCCCAATTTATACGACACCCTGTATATAATTTTTATTCAGTTATTTAGATAGCTAGAAAAAGTGGCAATGACAAAGTGACAATTGTTTTTGAAAATCATTCATTAAATAAAAAGATATAGGCAAAAAAAGGATTTCGATATTTTCGAATTTTCCTATATAACTCCAGAACTAAAGGAGCTAGATCTGATTTTTATATTCCATATAAACTGACCTCTGAAATATGCTACTTTGCCCCCACTTAACATCCCTCTATCTCTTACCGTTATCGAAATCCCATGCATATACTTCGAATTTGAATAGCCCTGTATATATATATATATATATATATAAATATATATATATATATATATATATATATATATATATATATTTATATATATATATATATATATATATATATATATATATATATATATATATGTATATACAGGGTGTTTCATAGTTAAACCACCATAGGTTAACTGCAAGTAGAGGACACTACTTTGGTGGTTCCAAATAGACTTGGTGAATTGGTCTAACATAATTATTAACAGAGATACAGGGTGTTTCATTCATTTAGTCCAATGCTTTTGAAGGCCATAACTTTAGAACCACCCTATATATTTCTTTAATTTTTGGTAAAGATATATTGCATTGATAACACAATGAGATAGTGTAGGTAATAAAAATAATTATAATCCAGGTCTGGTTTAAGAAAAATTCGATAATCTCCAAAACAACACCCTGTATTTCAGAATTTTTAAAATCCAATAGATTATTCGAACAGAACAGAAAAAATAGAGCGACACCTAAATATTTCTCGAAGTGAAGATCCCGTTTTACTGTTCAACTTTTAATGTCAAAGTTATTTAAATGTAACATTGACATTTTCGTACGTAATAACTTTAGAACCACCCTATAGATTTTTTTCATTTTTGGTAGGTGTAAGTAACATAAGCATCAAAATCTTATCATGTAACAAAAACAGTTATAATCTAGGTTCGGGTTAGGAAAAAAAATATTTTATCAAGATTTTTTATAAATGAATAGTTTATTCCAAAAGAACAGAAAAAATTGAGTTACACAGAAATGTTTTTCGAAGTGCACACTTACTAAAATATTCAAGTCAAAATCATCAACAATTATCAAGTAGATATTCTAAAGGAACAGAAAAATTATCAAATAGGCGTAGACTGTTGAAGTACGGAAAACTTTGACAGTTCGTTTTGTTGTTGGTAGTTAATCGTTTGTTGTTAGTAAATTTCGCACGAAATAATTTAGATCATTTTGAATAATAATTAATTATGCCTCATAAATTTACAAATGTAGAATATGCAGACATACTATTTGTGTATGGCTTTTGTAACGGAAATGGTAGAGAAGCAGTAAGGGAATATGAAAGACGCTTTCCTAATCGTCGCACTCCTCATTACCAGACATTTGCGAGAGTATTTGATTACAGTCGGCAACATGTAGATTTCCTACAGCGAAAACCAATGATTATGGCGAAAGACAACACTTGAATGTTGAAGATGATATACTAGGTGAAGTAAAGATATTAAATTTCATTTAATAGATATTAAGATTGAGTCGATTAGAAATTTCCCTTTTGTTAATTACATTAGTACATTAATATGTGATACTAAATTAGTCTCCTCCAGTGCCATAATTTCATTTTGTTCCAGATATGGTTGACAACAACCCAGCAATCACTACAAGAAGGATTGCCCACGCATTAAATGTACCCCATACTACCGCTTGGAGGAGATTAAAAAACTTTGGCTTCTACCCTTATCATGTTCAACAGGTTCAAAGACTAGAACCACGTGATTTGGAACCGCGATTAAACTTTAGTCGGTGGATACTTAGAAGGAGAAGAATAGTTAGCAGGTGACTATTCACTACTGAGGCCACATTTACAAGGGATGGGGTTTACAATCTACGGAATTCCCATGTTCGGGATTATGAAAATCCTTTTGCTACAATACAAAAACATTCGCAGTACAGGTTTTCGGATAAAGTTTGGTGTAGAGTTTTAGATAATCACCTTATTAACGTTTGGTGTGGAGTTTTAGATAATCACCTTATTGGACCATATGTCCTACCCCGTACATTAACAGGGGACGACTATTCTGCTTTTCTTGCAAAATATGTTACCAGTGTTATTAGAAAATGTGGAAATTGGAGGAATGTATTTCCAGCACGATGGTGCATCGCCTCACTTTAGGGTAATTGTGCGAAATTTTCTGAAGCAGTATATATCGGCCAAACGTCACAGAACTTAAACTCCAGAATCACAGGACATAAAAGTGACTCAAAAACTCAAAATAAACAGATCTCCTCCGCCTTAACGACCCACATAAGATACACGGGGCAAAATTTTAATTATGAAAATACGAGAATATTCGATCAGGAACACAATTACAAGAAGCGGCTTTTTCTGGAAATGTACCAGATACAAAATCACCCTGAAGCTCTTAATAAAAAATCAGATACTTTCAACCTGAGCAATATTTATACATAATTAATAAATTTCAAATTTCCGTCTAGAGATGAATAATTATATTCCGGCGTTTGGCTTGTTTCCTACCAGTACACATGTGTATCGCACGCCATATGTCTAGGTATTTGTCCGCGTTTCATTCAAGATATTGTTATTATAAGGGTCGCACCATTTAGTTAGTTGCCTCTAGAAAAATTCGTTCTAACAAACTTGTGTATGTGCTTATGTTTAGTTGTTTTTAATCTCACAGATAATGTAAGTTTGATGGCTGAACTACCCCGTTATTATTATTAGGATATATAGTGTGGAAAAAAAGTATGGACTAACCCTAATAATTTGGTAGCCTTCAGGTTTTATGAAAAACGCTCGAACAGGTCGATTTAGTTTTGTTCCTACATTTTGACCAAATTATGTTGTTCTTTTAATGACATCTGTCGAAAATATGACGTCATCGACATTTTTCTTAAATAACAGTATATAGCATGCGATACATCATTTGAAAGTTCTTGCTTCACTCAGTATGTTCCTAAATTTTTATGCGATTCTGTAGCTTCGTTTCAAAATAGCGGCGGTAAAATTGTGAAAATTATTTTTCATTGACTCCCAGTAAAAGAATAACTTTTTCTCGATTTATCAGAAAAAAACAACCAATCATCATACTCAGACAGTACTAAGGCTTTATCATTCAATTCCTGTCCTTGCATTAAGTTTCTTGGCCTGAGTTTGTTTTTTAATTCCATGGAGAAAAACGAAATTCGATATCTCAATGGCATTACAATAGAAGTTTTGGACGGCCGCCATTTTGAAACGGAGCTGCAGAATCGCATGAAAATGTAGGAACATACTAAGGGAAGCAAGAGCTTTCAAACGATGTATCGCATGCTATATACTGTCATCTGAGAAAAATGTCGATGACGTCATATTTTTGACAGATGTCATTAGAAGAACAGAATAATTTGGTCACAATGTAGGAAACAGAAAAACTAAATCGACCTGTTCGAGCGTTGTCTATAAAACCTGAAGGCTACTAAATTATTAGGGTTTATTAAGTCCATACTTTTTTTCCGCACTGTATATATATATATATATATATATATATATATATATATATATATATATATATATATATATATATATATATATATATATATATATATATATATATATATATATATATATATATATATATATATATATATATATATATATATATATATATATATATATATATATATATATATATATATATATATATATATATATATATATATATATATATATATAAATATATCTATAATTATATATATTAATATTTATATATATATATATTTATTTATTTATATATATATATAATATATATATAATATATATATAAAAGTATATAAATTGATATATATATATATATATATATATATATATATATAGATATATATATATATATATATATATATACAGGACTATTCAAATTCGAGTCTATGCATAGGCGCTATGAAAAAATCTGATCTAGCTTCTTTAGTTCTGGAGTTATACAGGAAAAATCGAAAATTTCGAAATTCTTTTTTGCCTATACCTACTCATCTTTTCATTTTAGAAATTTTTTTCAATCAAATTGTCACTTTGCCATTGCAACTTTTTGAAGGCTATCCAAATATCTGAATTATTATATATATGGTATCGTTTAAATTGGGCAACCCTCAACTTTTAATTTTCAAATACGGACCTGCATTTTTTATTGCATTGTCTTGAATTCCAAGAGTCATGTTTCATATTGTCGTAGTATTTTCATCTGAATTACAGAGTGTTTTGGAAGTATTACCAGTAAAATTTAATTTTTTTTTTAAATTTCAGCTGTAAATTAAAAAAAAAATATATATATATATGTGTATATATATATATATATATATATATATATATATATATATATATATAATAATATGTATATATATATATATATATATATATTTATATATATGTTCAGAAAGATTTCCGCGGACGAAAGTATTTGAAACGACTTGGTTATCGGGAGGAACCGCGTCAAAGATTTGAAAAATCTCGACGTTTAGGCTCCTATTGCACAGCCATCTTCAGGAGAATTACAAGGGAAAATAATTCAGATACGTGGCCTCAATCTGCCTACTCCACGAATCGAATTAGGAGGAATCGGAAATAATACGATTGCGTGGTCTCAAACTGCCTACTCCACCACTTCGGCAAAAGGAGCCGAAACGTCGAGATTTTTCAAATCTTTTACGCGGTTCATCCCGAGAACCAAGCTTTTCAAATTTATATATATATATATATATATATATATATATATATATATATATATATATATATATATATATATATATATGTATATATAGTATATATATATATATATATATATATATATATATATATATACATATATATATATATTTATATATACAGGGTGATTCATTAATACGTGTAAATATTTTAACGGGAGAATTTTGAGCCCAAAATATGAAGATCTAACCCAATTTGCTCATATAAAATATTTCTCCTTACTGAGTTACAGGGTGTTTTATTTCGATTATTAAAAATGAATTTTGTTCATTA
The DNA here is from genome assembly GCA_030704885.1 of Cynegetis impunctata. Classification (NCBI taxonomy): domain Eukaryota; kingdom Metazoa; phylum Arthropoda; class Insecta; order Coleoptera; family Coccinellidae; genus Cynegetis; species Cynegetis impunctata. Next base: position 300,567 of record JARQZK010003703.1, on the reverse strand, counting down.
CTTCAATGCTGCTTGATATTTCTTTATGATATTTGGCAGTAAGTTAAAGTAGTTTGGGACACATCAAATAATAGTAAAGAAGACTTTCTCGCTATCACCAGTGGCGTACGGCAAGGGCACGGGAAGAGTTCTCGTTTCCTAAATTCTACGCCACTGGTAGAATTGTCATTTTAGTATAATTTTTCGATTCTCCTATATTTTCTCTGTAAATAAGGTATTCTTTTTTCGTAACGCTAGAGCCACTATTTTTCGAGATATTTAACGTTGAACATATGGCTGCACAATTCCTTTGATTTTTATGTACAAGTCATATCGGGTTTTTTGTCATACGATTGCATGTATTTAAATTGAAAAAAAAAATTATTAGGTATTTTTTTTATATTTATGATAATATTAACAAACAATTTAAAACATAACAACTACAAAAATATCCAGCGCTACATAAAAAAAGTTCAAAATAAATACTTAAATATGAAGATCTTCTTTACAAATTTTGGAAGAATATCAAATTTATGAACAAAACTTAAAAACAATTTACAACAAATGTTCAATGTGATCTCCGTTTACCTCAATAAGTTTATTCATTCTTTCGTTGAACGATCTTCTAACTTTAAAAAATATATTTGGCTGATTCGCAATAAAATTAGCGGAATTTACAATTTGCTGCCATAGTTCCTGGCGAGTATTTATTGTTTGGGAGTATACCAGTGATTTCATATGCCCCCAGAAATAGAAATCTAATGGATTACAATCGGGACTTCGAGGCGGCCACGGAAATTCACTACCTCTGCCAATCCAACGATGAGGAAATTTATTATCTAGATAATTCCGCACTATTGATGTATAATGGGGTGGTGCTCCATCGTGCATGAACCACATGTCTCTCCTTTGGTTAAGTGGCAATTGTTCTAGCTCATCGCAAAGTTTAGTTTGTAGAAACTCCAAATACGAATTACCATTTAAATTTTCAGGTAGTTCATATGGACCTAACAAACGGTCTCCGAGTATACCGCACCAAACTCACAATATAAATGAGGATTTTCAGTATCCCAACTGTGGCTATTCCTCCAGTTAAATATTCCTCTCCGTGTACAAGTAGCTTCGTCGCTAAAGATAACATTTTCATAAAAGTTCAGATTTTCATTTTTTTTATTTGATATCGACTGAGCGAAATTCAATCTTGCAGGAAGATCTCTTGGTAATAAGTTTTGTACTGGAGTAAAATGGTAAGGTTTCAAATTTCCCTTTTTCAGTATTCTAAAAACTGTAGATTGGCTTACCCCAGTCATTGAAGATAAGCGACGAGTGCTAAGTTGTGGATTTTCTGCAATTCTCACTAATATGTCATCTTCCTGATCTACAGAAATATGTTTAGGTCGGCCCACATCACGTTTTGGCTTGAATTGTCCAGTCTCTCCTAATCTTCTAAAAATATTGCGAAAGGTTTGATGATTGGGCTGAGCTCTATCTGGATACATTTCTCCATATCTTTGAGTAGCAGCAAGACAGGAATAATTTTCTTGTGCATAAACACAAAGCATATCGCGCATTTCAGTATTACAAAAAACATTAGGGCGCTGCATCTTCACTTAATCTGCTTTTAAAAAATTTATAACAGTCACAATCTTCATAGATAATATTGTCAACAACTGTCAGTTGTGACACCATCCTACTAGATCAAAATAATTATTTAAGACTTCCTCATATCTATTTCCAAATAAATGTGAACTGCATCTATTATGACTTTAGACACATGCATAATAATTACTTAATTAACAATTCTATTACAAAAACACCAACATGATTGATACATAATTAAAATCAAAGTAATTATGCAGCCATATGTTCAACGTTAAATATCTCGAAAAATAGTGGCTATACTCCCAAACGAGAAATACTAGCCAGGAACTATGGCAGCAAATTGTAAATTCCGCTAATTTTTTTGCGAATCAGCCAAACATATTTTTTAAAGTTAGAAGATCGTTCAACGAAAGAATGAAAAAACTTATTGAGGTAAACGGAGAGCATATTGAACATTTATTGTAAATTGTTTTCAAGTTTTGTTCATAAATTTGATATTCTTCCAAAATTTGTAAAGAAGATTTTCATAATTAAGTATTTATTTTGAACTTTTTTTATGTAGCGCTGGATATTTTTGTAGTTGTTATGTTTTAAATTGTTTGTTAATATTATTATACATTTGAAAAAAATACCTAATAATTTTTTTTTCTATTTAAATACATGCAATCGTATGACAAAAAACCCGATATGACTCGTACATAAAAATCAAAGGAATTGTGCAGCCATATGTTCAACGTTAAATATCTCGAAAAATAGTGGCTCTAGCGTTACGAAAAAAGAATACCTTATTTACAGAGAAAATATAGGAGAATCGAAAAATTATACTAAAATGACAATTCTGCCAGTGGCGTAGAATTTAGGAAACGAGAACTCTTCCCGTGCCCCTGCCGTACGCCACTGGTGATAGCGAGAAAGTCTTCTTTACTATTATTTGATGTGTCCCAAACTACTTAAACTTACTGCCAAATATCATAAAGAAATCGCAAGCAGCATTGAAGTAATGAACAAAATTCATTTTTAATAATCGAAATAAAACACCCTGTAACTCAGTAAGGAGAAATATTTTATATGAGCAAATTGGGTTAGATCTTCATATTTTGGGCTCAAAATTCTCCCGTTAAAATATTTACACGTATTAATGGATCACCCTGTATTATTATATTGTGTATATTATATATATATATATATAATATATATATATATATATATATATATATATATATATATATATATATATATATATATATATATATATATATGTGTATATATATATGTATATATATATATATATATATATATATATGTCCGGAAATTATGTGCAAAAAATTCAGGGGAGAATTCTAGACCAAAAATAAATGCTATTCCTCTAAAAAAGTTTCGAAAATTGATTATTTACGTAGTTATAGGGTGTTAGAGTTAGATTTTTTTACAGTTTTATTGCTCTACGTTTTGCCACGCTCATAATATTTCGACGAAATCTCGTATTTGGGGTTTTATCGGGATTTGTACGAGCCTATACTTTCATTTAAATGGTCTCAACTTTTTTGTGTTACACTTTATACGACTTTTGACTGAATACTTTCATTCTCCTAACCTTCTGGCATGAAGAAGGTATACTACTTTTGTTTCGATAAATCTTACCGTTTTCGAGAAAAACGCTAAAATAACATTGCTTGCATGTGATATAATTCCTTTTAATTTATTTTCATCCTTAAACATAGCATCCTCTGGAAACGTGCGCTACGGTTACCGTAGAAACAAGTTTGGGGAGAATTAGTTTTGACAGATAGTAATTTTGTTCAAGTTCTTTTGTAATAATTGTTGTCATAAAAAATAATAAATACTCTAATGCGGAGTTGCGGGACATTATTATTACGGTTTAGCTGCTGGTAATGCTCTTGCAGCACGACGTTTGTATCGTGAAGCATTTCCAAATAGACACCTACCCCAATCGCGAATGTTCAGTACTATCCAGACTGGGAGAATTTGGATCGTTCAAAACTAGAATTTTTGGCCGACAACGGAATACTAGAACAGCAGAAGCAGAAGTTCGTATTTTGAATTCGATACAGAATAATCCCAATGCAAGTGTTAGAAAAATTAGTTTCCAAGGCATTCCCAAGAGATCCGTACATAAAGGAATACGCGAACAAAACCTTTATCCGTACCATTAGATTACTCCATAATGGAGACTAAAATTTTGTTCGTAATATCCTTTTCACGGACGAAGCTGGATTTGGGCATGATGGCTTGATAAACCTTCATAATGAGTATTTTTGGTCTGATGAGAATCCTCACTTATCAATAGAGCGGGGTTGCCAAAATAAGTTTATCATCAAAGTCTGAAATTTCGGTCTCTGAGATGTTGGTTTCGAGTAATTCGTTTAAGAATGAAGAAATATTTTCAGCCGTGAAATCAGGCAACAATTCGTTAATACCAAAAATAACCAAATTCTTTTTTTTAATATTTCTCTCGAAAAACTCAAATTTTTGCTTCAGTTCTGTATTTTCGTTTTCCAGTTTCCGAACTTTCTCATTTACTGTTTCCAATTTATGAATTATCCTTGCCTCAGTGTTTTCAATTGCATTCTTAATTCTTTCTTCAATCTTGATTAACTCATTCCGAATTTCATCCATATTCTCTCATACAATAAACAACAGGAACAAAACGTTCTCGACCTTAGCGAATTCCAGCTGTTTGTTTTGTTTTTAAACAGGTGCTTCACAAGATAATATGAAAGTGACTACCAAACCATATTTCTCGCATTGAAACAATTGAAAAATTTTATTATTTTTCACTTACGTTAGTTCAGAATGAACATTAACTGTTTCGTCTTCAAAGAACACCTACCCGGTGAACAAAGACGTCTGATATGGAGAAAGGGATTCCAATACTGTTAAAAATAAGGCTCAAAATAACTATTTTATCGTAAAATATATTCAGCATCTCAAAAAATGTAATTTCAAAAATTGACAACGTCAAAAGGTATTTGTTTTTCATATACAGAGCATCAAACGTTGAGCAAACCACTTCATCGAGTTTCTTCAACATACTCCCACCTTGAGTTACAAAACTTCAGAGGAGTAACTCAAATTGAAATCACCCTGTATACTTCGATGGGGGTTTGACTACTCTCCCATATCTTGTGACAAGAGGTTTTTTCTCTTCTTCCATTTTCTCTCCTCTAATCCTGTTAGGAGCATGAAATTCGATTTCGTTATCGCGACTATTGATTTCGAGAGGATAAATTCTTTGCACTGGTCTCAATAATGACCCTGTAGCTGTTTTCAAGCGAACTACTCGAATTTTACCATCTCGACCTGGAATCATTTCTTCTATTCGAGCCAGTGGCCAATCCATTCTTTTAATGTTGTCCAATCCCACTAAAACTATATCTCCCAATCTTATATCATTGGCATTTTTACCTTTTGAAAATAATTTCAATTGTCCTAGATATTCTGTGCGAAATCTTCTTCGCAAATCTTCTTTCAGTTTGAGTCTATGTCTCAAATGTTTCCTGAGATCAGTAGCTTCTGTTGCATCCACATCGGGAACACCGACTTCCCGAATTTCATGTAGGAACATAGCAGGTGTCAACGGAACCAAATCCCTGCTATCTTTATGGAAATAAGTCAATGGTCGAGAATTTACCACTGATTCGGAGTCACAAACAATTGTGTGAAGCTCTTCGTATGTCAGAGATGCCTTTCCTAGGACTTTACGTAAAATATCTTTTACAATTCTTATTAATCTCTCCCACCAACCACCCCACCATGCAGCACTTGGAGGGTTGAATTTCCATTCGATTCGATGGGCTGAACTGTAGGTAATTATCTTATCCCAGTCCAAACGGCTGAATGCATTATCCGTACCGACAAAATTCGTACCATTATCACTATATATAATGGAAGGTCTTCCACGTCTAGCTACAAATCTTCGGAAGGACTGAAGAAATATGTCTGTAGAGAGTGATGATAACAGTTCCAAATGTACAGCCCTGTAGATCGCACATGTGAAGAGGCAAATCCAAACTTTTTCACCTGATCGAATATAGAGTGGACCGGCCAGATCTAAACCTGTAACTTCGAATACAGATGCGTTTCTCACTCTATCTCTTGGCAAAGGAACCGGTGAAACTTCGGATGATTTTCCATTATATCGTCTGCATACAACACATTTTGTAACGACAGATCTGATTGTTTTTCTTCCTTTCAGTATCCAAAACCTTTCCCTCAATAAACTTAGCAAGCCCTGTACACCAACATGGGAAGCTTTCACATGTTGTTCATGAGCAAGTTTATCGACAACAGGATGTTTGCTGGGTAAAACAGCTGGAAAACGAAAATCTAGTGAATCTTCTCGTGCAGAAATTTTCGTCGAAAGTCGTATGATTCCATCATCAACAATAAAAGGACATAAAGTTTTCAGTTTGGGATCATTCACTCCCTCGAATGCCTCTTCTTGAATCAACTTTATGATGAAGTTTTCAGACGATACCAGCTCTTCCAGTGACAATGGACCACCTTTCTTTTCATTTCGATGAAGAGAGTTAAAAATGAATCTTCGTATCCAACTCAATATCCTCACGAATTTTTCGAATCCAGAAAAACGGTCGTAAATCCAGGAAAAACAATTTTTCAAAGACATCATTGAAGAAGTCACACACTTCCTCTTTTCAATGTTGATGACCTCTTCTTCGACAACATAATTCTGAGAAGGCCACAGTTCTGAAGATTGTTTCAGCCATTCCGGACCCTCCCACCATCTCGACTCGACCAATTGCTTTGGAGAACATCCACGAGAAGGAAGGTCGGCTGGATTTAAATGACCTGGCACATAGAACCATGTCTCCTTATTGGTCAAATTACGGATTTCTGCAACTCGATTCCATATGAAGGGTTTCCAGTTATCTTCTCTTTTGATCCAAGCGAGAACTGTGGTTGAATCAGACCACCAAAAAACAGGCATTTCGACTGAAAGATTCTCCATTACCATTTTTGACAATCTTGCTCCAATCGTAGCTGCTAAAAGCTCTAATCGAGGAATTGTCATTTCTTTGATAGGCGAAACTCGGGATTTTGCTTGAATCAACTGGACATCTACTCCTCTAATCGACTCAGATCTCAGAAAAATCGCAGTTGCGTACGAAAGACGGGAGGCATCACAAAATACATGTAGAGACCATCCTTTATGGATTGCATCAGATTTAACTAGCCATCGTGGAATCTTGAGATCCAAAAGAGACGGAATATCTTTTATCCAGCTCCGGAAACAGATTTTGATATCATCTGGTACCTCAATATCCCATCCTAGCTTGGAATTCCATGTTTTCTGCAGCAGTATTTTCGGGCACAATGAAACTGGGCAAGAAAATCCAATTGGATCGAAGAGCCTTTGAGCTGCTGATAAAATGATTCTTTTGGTTATCAATTCCGTGTTGATATCCCTGTACCATTCGGAATTCAATTCTAGAGTATCCAAATTCCGATTCCAATGCAATCCTAAAACTGGCGATAAGACAGATGCCACTTCATGGTTATCGAGAACTGTGTGCTCCCATCCTCGTAACTCAAATTTAGCATCAGCAAATATCAATGAAGATTCGTCAATGAACGTTTGAAGTTCTTCTTTGCTGTCTACACTGGACACACAGTTGTCTACATAAAAACCCTTCAATAATTTCTGAATGATCGATTCTATGGAGGAATTCTGGTTTGCTTCAGAAAATTTTCTCAAATGGTACTCTATAACGGCTCCCAGCAAGAATGGACTACACGTTACTCCGAAAACAACTCGAGTATGGCGATAGGTTTTTAATTCTCCATTTTCATCGTACCAGAGAAAACGCAAGAAGTCTTTGTCAGTGGATGTCAAACTAATTTGAAGGAATGCTTTCTTTATGTCAGCAATTACTCCAATCCTGCCTAATCGAAATCTGATCAAAATTGAAGGAATCAGTTCTATCAGATTGATACCTTTTTCCAAGCACTGATGGATGAGATTTTTCTTTAGCAGAAGCATCGAAAACAGGTCTGATTTTCGTAGTAGCACTGCTTTCCTTGATTACGTGACGATGGGGTAGGTAATAACCCTGATTTTGGAGATCTGATGCTGGAACTTCTTCAATGATTCCTTCCTTCAAACATTCTTAGAAAACTTGAGAATATCCCTGGCGATATCCATCACTATTCAATTTTTTCATCAAATTTTCAAGACTTCCTTGTGCCATTGCAAAATTGTTGGGTAATGGAGGATGACCCTCAATCCAAGGCATATGAACCTCATATCTTCCATCTTCCTTTCTCGAAACAGTTTCAGTGAAATGTTCTATTACTGCTTTCTCTGTCTCCTTCTCTGATTTCTGCTGGTATGGATCGGTGATTCCAAGGACGTCAAGACTCCATAAATCGGCTGGGCCTAAATCTCTACTCAACATGGAAGTAACTATCAGCATTGAAGAATTGATATATTGCTCATTCGAAGTAACTTTGCCAATTATTATCCATCCCAATAGCGTATGCAATGCCACGAGACCACATTTGAGTTCATGACGTTTTCCAGTAAGTAACTTCCCAGCAATATCAGCTCCAATTAAAATATCAACGGGGCCATCTCTCGTATCTGTAATTTCGATTCCCAATGAACATAGTTCATCCATCCAGGGTCCCTGCCTCACAGAAGTAATATTGTTACAGATCACTGTTTGGTCTAGAGCTTCGAAGTTACAAGCATAGTCGTCATGGATACTACTCAGTCGAATTCGGTAACAGTGATGGTTGCAAACGTTAGTATTGGTACCGCCAAAAAGAGCATGCACCATTTCTTCTCGTCGAATAGATTCATATAACATCTCAGAAGCAACGGATTGTTTTATGTAAGACCTCTGTGAACCGGTGTCGATTATAACTCGTGCCATTCGTGATTTATTCAATCCATTAAGTTTTACCGTCAGAGTTTGTAAAAATACTTCTGCATAGGTATTATTCGAAAGCGAATTCTCGACATTCAAATGTTTTGTAACAGGTACAAGTTTTTCAGCTGATTCCTCATTCTTTGTACACATGATATCAACATGTCTTCCATTACAGATTGAACACACTGAATTTACTCTGCATTTTCTGGCAATGTGACCATATTTTAGACAAAGATGACAGCACCCCCGCTCAATCAATTTCTTCTTACGTTCAGCTAAGGTCCAATTTCTTGCTTCGGAACAAGTTTCACTGCAATGACTTGCATTGCAAAATTGACATTTCTTCTGGAATTTATTATTCATCAGTCCAGATGCAGTCGGAAGAGCAGTTTTCATGGGAGTAGAATCGACAATCTTTTTTGTTTTAGATTGCATGTCGAAACCAGAGACCGCCAAAGTAATCCGCTCTTCATTTTGAACTTCCTTCCTGAGAAAGATCATCAGGTTATCCAAACGTATTTTCAAAGTGGATTCAACGTCATAATGACTACTCCTTTGCCATACCCTAATCAAATCTTCGGGGAGGCAAGATTCCACCAATGGGTATAACATCGCTGCACATGTGTCTGATGTAACATCTAGAGTTTCCAACGATCGTAACTGGGATTCAAGCTTATCATACAGGAAACTGAGCTTATTCTCATTTCCAATACTATTCAGAACTAATTTCAGCAACTCTCGAACGTAAACTTCAACAAGAAGATCTTTTCTGCCAAATCGACTCTCAAGGCTTTCAATAACTTTGGGATCATTGTCTCCGCTAGGTGGATAACTCTCAACTAATTGACGAGAACGAGAGTTCGGAACCATCGCTTGAAGAAGATATTGAAACTTGTCTTCAACGGGAAGATCTTCGTCATCGTGAATACGCTTGAACTGACTCCAAAATGGAAGCCAGTCTTTAATATCACCTCCGAATTTCTTGAATTCGATAGTAGGTAGTTTCAGTTTACGCCTCATGTGGCTGGAACAATTAGTACTAGTTACATCAGATTGATTCGGTAAATGACTCTCAACTAACAACTTAAGTTCGTGGTATTTATTCATGAAATCATCTGCTGATTCGATTTCGGATAGTAAAGTACTTTCTTCGCTGCTATCCGACTCTAGGACATATTCTAACAATTGTCTGTCCAAATCTGCTATCAATACGATTTTATGGTCCAAGATTCGAACTTTTCCTCGAATTTCAATGAAATTAACTTTATTCCCAGCAAGCAGTTTGATCACCACATCATAAATTCGAGTAAAAGACGCTCTTTGAGCTTCAAGCATCTTCTTCACCTTCTCCATAGTCTATCACTGAAGGTGTGTCCTGTCACGGTCGCCAAAATGTATCGTCTTCAAAGAACACCTACCCGGTGAACAAAGACGTCTGATATAGAGAAAGGGATTCCAATACTGTTAAAAATAAGGCTCAAAATAACTATTTTATCGTAAAATATATTCAGCAAAACTGACAATCTCAAAAAATGTAATTTCAAAAATTGACAACGTCAAAAGGTATTTGTTCTTCATATACAGAGCATCAAACGTTGAGCAAACCACTTCATCGAGTTTCTTCAACATTAACAATCACAGTGCAACACTCGTTAACACAGGTAAATATCCGTTTAAACTTTTTTCATTAAAACGTAATAACCACACTCATTTATTCAACTTATTCTATTCACCGATCGAACGTACGTCTGCACAGCGCCAGCAACTGATGATGAATATATATATATATATATATATATATATATATATAATATATATATATATACATATATATATATATATATATATATAAATAAATATATATATATATATATATATATATATATATAATTATATATATATATATATATATATATATATATATATATATATATATATATATATAAAAGCAGGGTAGTCGCTGACTAGTTTAGAGGATAACTATTTGTAGGGACTGCAGCAATGTAAAAGGAAACTCTTTGAAGTTTTTCCAAGCTTTCGGAATCGTTCATTCCATCATCAGGGAGAATCTGTCGTGAGGATGATTACATAGATGTCGATAATACGATATAAGAAACATTGAAAATGATGCTATTTGTTAAAAAATTAGAAAAGTTGATACATTTTTGAAGTTATAATTAAATTTCTGAACGAAATGGACAAATCGGTGTCACTCATTTTTTTAATTTTTCACAATTGAAGGTTTGACATTATTTTCGTACGTTAAATTAATTTGATTTTTGTGTTATTTTATATCAAGTGAAAGTAAAAAAGGAATAAATTTCACTCAAATGGCTTATATCTGTTTTTTTATTGATGGATTTTTTGTCTTGATAAATAAAGGCCATTTCTAAAAAATATCTTTTTGAAAGATGTGGATTTCTCTTGCTAGAACAGTTGTTGAAAGGTAGTTCAATCTGGTGGTCACAATCATTGACATGTTTAGCTAAAGCACATCTCTCAGGGTGTAATCTACTATCACTCTTATGAGAAGTGATTCTGTCTTTTAATAGTCTTTTTGTTTGGCCAATATAAATCTTATCACAATCATGACAAGGGATATTATAAACAACATTTGTGAGTGATAAAATAGGAATTTTGTCTTTTACTTTCGAATATATTTGTCTCATTGAAATAAATGTTCCTTTTACATTGCTGCAGTCCCTACAAATAGTTATCCTCCTATATATATATATATATATATATATATATATATATATATATATATATATATATATATATATATATATATATATACTTTCTAAATTTAGGGTATTCCGACTAAAAAAAGGGGGCGTCTCCAATAACCAGTCAATCTGTACTAAAGGCTCTATATTTCGTCTACTATTGCAGACATCATCAGGAGCTAACTATAAAAATTACAAAGTTGAAACATCAAGAAAACTCGGAATAGTCGGAATACCCTAAATTTAGAAAGAATATTGTTCTTAACGACTATTACTCCGTTACTTTCAAACTATATATATATATATATATATATATATATATATATATATATATATATATATATATATATATATATATATATATATATATTTATATATATATATATATATAGATATATAAAAAAAAAGTTAAAATATTCCACTATAAGATTGTTCTTGTTATAGTTGAATTGTAAAAAAAAGGAAAAAAAAGGGAAAAAAAAGAAAAAAACACCTAAACTAGCTTAACTTATTTCTTGTTATTGGCTTATTAACTTATGTAACTTCATTTAATTTGATTTAATATAATTTAATTCAATTTAATTTAATGTTATGTACCTGATAATATAATTTTGTCTAGTTATACATTGAAATGTCATTTAAGCTTAAATGGAATCGACAAACACTATCAAATATGTTATGTTATCAATAATTTCTAATATATATATAAATATATATATATATATATATAATTATAATTATATATATATATATATATATATATATATATATACATATATATATATATCTTTTAGATAATTATTAGCTATTACAGGCTTGGAGAATCTGGAGTTTTGAAAAAGCCACGAATGTCGTGGCGAAACGTAAACTTTTTAATAAAATCAAGTTTTATTGAGAATGTTATTGCTAATAATGTATGAAAAAGTTGAAAATAATTTTCACAGGCAAACAACAATTCAAATATATATAATATATATATATATATATATATATATATTATATAATATATATATATATATATATATATATATATATATATATATATATATTATATATATATATATATAATATATATATATATATATATATATATATATATATATATATATATATATATATGGTATATATATATATATATATATATATATATATATGTATATATATATATATATATAATATATATATATATATATATATATATATATACCTACATATACATATATATATATATATATATATATATATATATATATATATATATATAGAGAGAAATATATATATATACAGGGTGTCAAACCGGGAAAGAACGCGATCTGTATATGGAAAACTACACATAGGAAACTTTTAAAAATTGAACAGTATACTAATGTTGATAGGGGAAACTCGACTAAAATATTTTCAAGATGGTGTCACTTCCGGTTATACCGGAAGTAGATACCAACTTGCTTATTTTAAATTGGATACCCTATATATTAATACATTTTTAGATTCTACGCAAGATTCTAGGCAGATTTTATGTATTATGTCCTATACCTAAGTCTAAGCGTTTTTGACATATTCAGGTTATTATGTCAAAAATGACGATTGCAAGCCCTAATATTATTATCAATTGTTTCTATAAGGATTCCCGTATTACTTACTTTGGGGTGGATTCCTTATTGAAAAATACTTGCTTTAATAGATTTTGTATAGTATTTGGATAACTAATCGAATTCGAAAAAAAAGATCTAAAATGAGATTGAGAAAACTGACAAAAATCAATTTTTTCAAATGGAAACCCCCCATTTTTCTTATTTTGTAGTATTTAGCATTTAAAAAGAAGGTAACTTTGTATAAAGTTATCTATACCTAAAATTTGAAGTTTTCGAAATATTGCCAATTTAATATTTTTATATGGCGATTTTGCATTCAATCAACAAAAAACAATTAGATCTAGGATAGCCACGATCGTATTTGACATTTCAAATCATCGTAATGGCACCCCGGTTAAATTATACAAAAGAAAATTATTTAAACTTTTAAGGCTTACCTAAATCATTTTCATTTAAATTATACAAAAGAAAATTATTTAAACTTTTAAGGCTTACCTAAATCATTTTCATTTAAATGCTGCACTAATGAAAATATGGATAGCATAGGGATGATATTTGTGTTTCCGTAAAATTCTTAGAACTGACGATTTAGATAAGCCTGATTCTAATGCTATCTGCCTTGAAGAATTTGTTGGATATGATTCAAAATATCCCAAAATTGCCATTTCAATAATTTCTTGTTAACAACTGGTTTCTTTCTGTACACTTATGCCTTTACGGATCCAAAATTCTTGAAGTTTTCTATAATTCGTTTAACAGTATTTGGTGATGGTTTTTGTTTATGAGGATATCGGGTCGCACATGTATCACATGTTCTTGAAATAATTTGTCACATTGTCCATAAATAATAAATAAGTTTAAATAATTTCGTTTGTATAATTTAACCGGAGTGCAGCTACGATGATTTGAAATGTCAAATACGATTGTGGCTTTCCTAGATCTAATTGTTTAACGATTAAATGCAAAATCGCCATATAAAAATATTAAATTGGCAATATTTCGAAAACTTCAAATTTTAGGTATAGATAACTTCATACAAAGTTATCTTCTTTTTAAATGCTGAATACTACAAAATAAGAAAAATGGGGGGTTTCCATTTGACAAAATTGATTTTTGACAGTTTTCTCAATCTCATTTTAGATCTTTTTTTTCGAACACCCTGTATGATTAGTTATCCAAATACTATACAAAATTTATTAAAGCAAGTATTTTTCAATAAGGAATCCACCCCAAAGTAAGTAATACGGGAATCCTTATAGGAACAATTGATAATTATATTAGGGCTTGCAATCGTCATTTTTGACATAAAAACCTAAATATGTCAAAAACGCTTAGACTTAGGTATAGGACATAATACATAAAATCTGCCTAGAATCTTGCGTAGAATCTAAAAATGTATTAATATATAGGGTATCCAATTTAAAATAAGCAAGTTGGTTTCTACTTCCGGTATAACTGAAAGTACCACCATCTTGAAAATATTTTAGTCGAGTTGCCCCTATCAATATTAGTATACTGTCAAATTTTCAAAAGTTTCCTATGTGTAGTTTTCCATATACAGATCGCGTTCTTTCCCGGTGGGACACCCTGTATATATATATATATATATATATATATATATATATATATATATATATATATATATATATATATATAATATACATACATACATATTATATATATATTTATATATATATATATATATATATATATATATATATATATATATATATATATATATATATATATCGTCGCTGGCCCTCTGAAAATCCTGGTTACGCCACTGGGAATAACCTTTATCCACAAATGAGCAATTTGGAATCTGAAATTTTTCCTGCTCAAAATGAAGTAACTGATAACTTCTGGATAAGTTATGTTAATGACCTTTTGTGCATTTGGAAGGCCACGTAAGGACGATTGTAGTTTTTTTTAGATATCATGTATTCCTTTTATAGCCCAATTGAGTTCTCTGCATAAACGGAAAATACCTATCACACTCTTTGCTTATTATATCTAGTAATAACAATTGATAATAGCAATCTCGCTTTTAATATATTCCATAGCGTGAATTATATACCAAACTTAATGATAAAATTGGTAATTTGAAAACAACCATAAGCACTAAAAGAAAAAGTTAGATTTCATTTTTGGTAAATAATGAAGATAGATATTTTGTAGGTCGAAAAAGTGATGTATATCAAATCCATAGGCGATTGTGATACTGCTCTTCACATAGGATGAACTAAATGTTACATTGAAACCAGGATAAATGAACATATAAACCCCGTATTGAACCACATAAGTTGCTTTCCGAATACTGCATTAGAAAAAATCATTTCATAGATTCAGAATCTGCAAAAGCATTACATTCAAAGAGAAAAGATATTAGTTCTTCTCGAAACACTAGAAATAGCAGGAGCTTCCTCTGGAAATCCCCCATTCTTAATGAGCAGTTGATCTTTCCTATGTCATCACTGTTATAGTCAGCGATAAATTCGGAGATTTCCCATATTTAAATGAGTTATTTCATGATGCCACAAAAGATGAATACGGTTCTGGTAATGTTATGATAATCATATAAATATCATACTTGAGAAAGTAGTTTACTTTTAAAGAAACTTTTGATAATTGGCTAGCAACTCGAAACAATAATTATCAAGTGAATATATCCTGATAGTGTTTGATTTGAAAATATAATTTCTTTGAAAAAATTATATTTCTCTTAGTTATAAATATCGTTTATAACATATTTAAATTTCAATATCTAAGGAAGCACCTTTCCACCATCGGCTTGGTGATAATTCAGACAATATATCCTACAAGGGAGAAAGGTTGAGTTTTAACTTGTGTGATATATATATATACATATATATATATATATATATATATATATATATATATATATATATATATATATATATATATATATATATATATATATATATATATATATATATATATATATATATATATATATATATATATATATATATATATATATATATATATATATATATACATATATATATACATATACATACATATATATACATACACATACATTTACATATACATATACATATACATATATATCTATATATATATATATATATATATATATATATATATATATATATATATATATATATATATATATAATATATATATATATATATAATATACATACATATATATATATATATATATATATATATATATATATATATATATATATATATATATATATATAACCACGTCACTTCTTACAACATTCTACTTTACCTGCAGGTGTCTCTGCCACTGCGCACTGAGTTCGCTGACCCTCTGCCTCAAATCCTTCAATGACAAATTAGCTTCAGCCTCTCTTAGTTTTACTGCAATAAGCTCCTCTTGCAGATGTGCGACGCTACAATCTGGAGCAGTTTCCCTAAGTGTCTTTTTATCTTCCTCCAATTCATGTATCTTTCTCCTAAGTTCCCTGATAAGGGCGTCATTTTCAGCTTCCCTGAGTCTAACTTTGACGAGCTCTTCCTGTAAGCATTCAATCATTTCTTCTCTTTGTTCCAACTGTTCTTGTTTCAGAGAAATTTCTTCTATAGAAGACTGCCGGGATGTGTGCTGAAAGTTTAATTCAGAAAATATTGAATACTACAACTGAAAATTCAAATATTCACTGAAACGTTTTCTTTACCTTCTAGAGTTGAATATTAACAAAATTTGACTAGATTTTATGACTAAAGATCATGTTATTCGATAACTTACTTTATCATTCGATAACTTACTGTTTCTTCCATCATTAACGACATAGACCTGATTTTTTCATGGGCTAGACGAAGTTGATGAGTAGTATCCAAATGAGTATGTCTCAGAGCATCTAATTCTCTCTGAACGTAGAATGTCGTTTCTTCTTCCTCAGCTCTACTCACTTGACCTCTTACTAGACGATCTGCAAGCGCTTTACTCTCTTCTTCCAGCATTTCACAACGGTGTCTTAGTTGTTTATTTTCAGTTCGAAGTTTCTAGAAGAATAGAGAACTGTCTTATTTGGTCAAAATATAATTGAATAATGATCTCATCCAAATTTAATTCAGACTTAATAAGATAACAAACTGATAATTAATTTTTCTACTTGCTTTCAGTTCGGTCATTTCTTCCTGTTCTTTATTTTTGATAACGATGTATTCCTTCTCCAGTTTTTTCATTTTCTTTGCATTATATTTCATACCATAAGCTAAATTCATCAGATTGTCTGGATCAGCTTCTGCTCTCTGAGGCAATTCTTTTTGAAAGAACTGTAAATTGAAAATCAATTTTGAATATAGTTTGAAAGCAAATATAATATACAAGAAGAAATATATTGATTAAGATTGTAATTAACCAAGGCTTATCCTATGCTTTATGATTGTGAAATTTCTCGTCTTGAAATGATTTTAAATTTTGTTTTTGCTAATATAAAATATAAAATTTACATGAACAAGAATAAAATAAACAGCAGCCTCAGAATAAAAATTACAGAATTGATTTTTTGTCTTTCTTCTTCATACAAAATAGATTAATTCAAATTTGTTCAATATAAATAAGAACTCAAATGAATTTTACGTTGATTCTGGAAAACCATCGAATAATATCTGAAAATGAATAGGACATTCATATAATAACATTCGCATCAAGCGAGCTCGGATGTACGAGACTTACTGATGAATAGAGTATTGGTTAGAATTACGGGAGATTGCAACCCTTCGGCGGCCTAAGGGCGATCGCCCAGTCGACATATGAGTAAAGCGAATAGGGAGCTTCTATAAGCTTAACGAGAATTGGAATTCGTCGGCGGATCTATATATTTGCGAATCTATATTTTCACAAATCTTTATTATGGAGTCGTACTATAAGGCAATAAACTATTCACACTGAGTAACTATTTACAATGAGTCATGAGTTTCCATTCAATATTATGAATGAACGTTTACTTAGATATTAAACATTAATTTATATATATATATATATATATATATATATATATATATATATATATATATATATATATATATATATTATATATATATATATATATATATATATATATATATATATATATTATATATATATATATATATATATATATATATATATATATATATATATATATATATATATATATATATATATATATATATACAGGGTGTTCGCCACATGAAGCATTGAATTTTTTTGTAATATTCAGTTGAAAAAACAGGTATTGGTAAAAAAACTTATCAGGGTTCATAGAAGGAATTTTGGGAAATTAGAAATAAAATTATATCTCCTTAATTGTGAGTCTTAGGACCCAGGGTCCAAAGAGAAAAGGTATCAGATGACCCCAACAATACATAAACATACAACACATAAAATACATTTTAGTGCTTCATATGCCGAACACCCTGTATATATATATATATATATATATATATATATATATATATATATATATATATATACAGAGTGGACCACCATATTCCGCCTCGGTGTTTCTATGAGAAATGAAAAGAGTGGGCAAAAAATTTAGCACAGTCCTATGTGGGTCCATGAGGAACATATTCCAAAATTATTTTGAAATATACAGGGTGACTCAAAAACAGATACATATCAAAGTTATATTTTTTCATATGGAAGGCCCTATATTTTTCCACATTTTTAGATACTATAGATCAAATAAAGGTAAGTTCCTGTTATATTTCCTATACCTAAATCTTACAGTTTCTGATAAATTTTGAGAAATTAAAAAATACGGACCATAATTCAAAAATTGTTTACACCCTGTAACATGTAACGAGCTGCTTGCAGCTGAAATGTTTACTTAGCTGAAATGTTAGAGTTAACTACCACATAAAAGTTTTATTTCAATATTGTACAGAGTATTGAAAAAAATTGCATCGAAGCTTGGGCACATTTTTTATTAAATAACTTCTTAAAGTTGAATGGAACATCCTGTATTTAATGGCACATTTTGACTTAGAATTAAATTCTCTTTGAAACTATATCAGGGTTCCCTATACCTATCTCTCATGATTTTTACGCAAAACAAGTTTTTATATTCTACTTATGAGTAATTTCTTTATCTTAAAACTGGAACATCCTGTATTGTAATGAAAAGCTGAAAAAATTTTTTAAATCATTTCATTTAAAAAATAACAAAGGTTAATGGTAAAATAATTATTATTTTAACAAATGCTCAAAGCGGTGCCCATTATTCTCGATGCTTAAGCGAACTCTTTCTTGAAATGAGGGCTGAACTCTTATAACATGTTTTGCGGTATGGAACGAAACGCTCTTCTGATTCGTATGTTCATATCCTGAGGTATCGTTGGCGGTGTATTGTAAACAATATTTTTTATATATCCCCATAAAACAAGTCGGGACTCATCAGTTCCGGAGACCTGGCTGGCAGTTATGTGGACGTCTTAGTCCTTTCCATCTATTTGGATGTTGTAGATCTAACTCGTTTCTAGAACGTATATGAAAGTGCGCAGGTGAACCATCTAGCTGCATCAACATCCGTTGATCAAAATCATATGAGTTCGTTCTTGCCGAGGGTAAATTCTCATTTTAACTTATTGAAATCTCTCAAGAAAAATAATATAAATTATAAGTATTGTACCTGTCCAATATTTGTTCTTTCAAAACGAAAACTAACGTCATCTAGGCCAAAGCCTACTATTATTGAAAAAAATAGTAGGATAGGTATAAGAAATCGTTACTTTGGTAATATTGAAATGTACCATAAACCACACAATACGTCTGATACATTTGCTAGCAAATACGGCAATTTAACATATATCGTCTCAATAACTAAGACAGGTGATCCTTCATTTTCAAAAATGTTTCAAAAGTTTAGAAATGGCAATAAATTTCAGTTTATACTTGTGCCTGCATTTTGCTTGAGATACACCGTATTTGCCAAAATTTAAACTCGTGCTTTTAGCGAATCCACGTGTTCTTTAATAAAAAGATTTGAAAAATGCTTTTTAATTACAATACAGGATTTTCCATTTTTAAGATTTTAAGAAATTACTCATAAGTAGAATATAAAAACGTCTCTTGCGTGAAAATCATGAGAGATAGGTATAGGGAACCCTGATAAAGTTTTAAAGGGAATCTAATTCTGCGTCAAAATATGCCATTAAATACAGGATATTCCATTTAACTTTAAGAAGTTATTAAATAAAAAATGTGACCAAGCTTTGATGCAATTTCTCTGTACAATATTGAAATGAAACTTTTATGTGGTAGTTAACTTCAACCTTCCAGCTAAGCAGTAAATTCAGCTACAAGCAACTCGTTACATGTTACAGGGTGTAAACAATTTTTGAATTATGGTCCGTATTTTTTAATTTCTCAAAATTTCTCAGGAAAGGTTAGTTTAAGGTATAGGAAATATAACAGGAACTTACCTTCATTTGGTCTTTAGTATCTAAATGTAAAAAAATATAGGGTGTTCCATAAGAAAAAATATAACTTCGATATGTATCTTTTTTTGGGTAACCCTGTATATTTCAAAATGAATTTGGAATATATATGTATATATATATATATATATATATATATATACATATATATATATATATATATATATATATATATATATATATATATATATATATATATATATATATATATTATATACAGGATGTTCGGCATATGAAGCACCAAAATGTTTTGGGGTATTGTTGGGGTCATCTGCTACCTTTTCTCTTTGAACCCTGGGTCCTAAGACTCACGGTTGAGGAGATATAATTTTTTAATTTTTTTTTTAATTTTCCAAAATTCCTTCTTTAAACCCTGATAAGTTTTTTATCAATACCTGTTCAGGAAATGAAGAAAAATAGAGTAAATAATTAATGTAGAAACCAATTTTGAAATTGTTGTAGGGAAAGGTCTCTTTGAAAAAATTTTCATATACATATATTAATCTACATAAAATTCTCTGAAAAAGGGTTTAATGCTAGGATCAAAGTTTGAGGAGGGAGGAAAATTGAAGAAAAAATTTTATTGTTAAAAATGAAATGTTGAAAATATAATATTTGTAGTTAATAGTAGTGACATCCGTCAAAAATATGACGTCATAGACATTTTTCTTAAATGACAGTATATGTCATACGATACATCATTTATACGATTCTGTAGCTCCCTTTCAAATTGGCAGCCATCCAATTGTGAAAATTATCTTTTATTGATTTCCAGTAAAAAATAAACTCTTTTTTATTTTATCACAAAAAAACATTCAATCATACTAAGACAGCACTTTTGCTTTATCACTCAAGTCCTGTCCTTGTGTTGAGTTTCTTGGCCTGAGCTTATTTTTTAATTCCATGGTGAAAAAAAAAATTCGATATTTTTAAGGCATTGCACTAATAGTTTTGGTCATAGTAAGCTTAGACAAACCAAACACAAACAAAAATTAACGTCAGTATTTTCTCCTTTGAAAAAAATCGAAAAAACACAATGCAAAGTAAATTTTTTTTAACAAAATGAAATATTACTTAGCAACGTGTTTTTTCGATTTTTTCGGAAGAATAAGATGCCCTTATGATATTACTTACGAAAATTTCTTTTTTAATAAACCAAAAATGTCGCTCAGTGAAATAGAACCTATTGAAATTCTTAAGATGGTTGGTTACGGAGATCGTCGCAGATCTACTAACGAGGTACGTGAACTTTACAATCAAATTCATCCAGATCGAACGCCAGTTTCGCAATCCACTATTTGCAAGATTTCAAAAAAATATGAAGAACATGGTCATGTTAAAAATTTACCTAAAATTGGGAGGCCATGATAGATGAAAATGTTCAGCTTGACGTCCTATTAACTGTTGAAGACAATCAACATAGTGCCAGTCGGCAAGTAGCACTTGACATGGGAATAAGTCACAAGCCTGTGCAAATAATTTGGTACAAAGAAAAATACCACCCGTACAAAGAGTTGATTTATCCAGCGGCGGAGTCCCATTGAATGGCCCCCGCAATGTCACCTGATTTGAACTTCTTTTTGTGAGGTTATTGGAGATCCAAAGAATTTTTAAATAGACAATAATCATTGATGATCTAAAATGCCGCATTAGAACTGAAATCCGGAACATTTCACCAGAAATGATACAAAATGTTCAAGATAAATTTGTTTCTATACTTGGACACTGCCAATTTTCCAACGGTAGTCACTTTTAGCATTTACTGAAATCAGTCGTTTCTGTTCATTTTTTTATCCTCAACATATCATTCTCATTTCATTATTTTCATGATTATTTCATTGCTCTTTGTTTTGTTTAATTTAATATTACGCATTGTTCTAGTTTGATTGATAACTTAATTCAATATTTTAGGTTTCTCTGATAAATCAAGAAACAGTTATTCTTTCACTGGGAGTGAATTATAGATCATTTTCACAATTGGACAGCCGCCATTCTGAAACGGAGATACGAAATCGCATAAAAAGCTAGAAAAATACTAATTGAAGCATGACCTTTCAAATGATGTATCGCATGCCATATACTACATAAATATATATATATATATATATATATATATAAACGTATATATATATAAATCTATATATATATATATATATATATATATATATATATAAATATATTTATATATATATTTATATATATATATATATATATATAATATATATATATATATATATATATATATATATATATTATATATATATATATATATTTATATATATATATATATATGAATATATGTATATATATATATATATATATATATATATATATATATAAACGTATATATATATATATATATATATATATAAATATATATATAAAAGTATATATATATATATATATATATATATATATATATATAAATATATATATATATATATATATATTTAAAGAACAAAGTTAGTAGGATTTTTGGTTCAGTTAAACAATCTTATATATATTTCTATTTTCAACGTTTCGGTCTGTTACTTTAACCTTTATCAAAATGATTGCATCAATATGTTACCATCACACAATTAAAACCTTTTCACATAAATCACAGAATTACATTAACAATTTATAAATACTACGCAAAACAAAACTTGACAATGATCCATAGTAACAAATTTTAAAAAATTTTCGTCTACATAGACACGTCAGCCTTCGCTTTCAGTTAGAAAGTGAGAACTTGTTCTTTAAATATAAATAAAATGGTTCAAGAATATAATGAAAATTACTATAAATATATATATATATATATATATATATATATATATATATATATATATATATATATATATATATATATATATATATATATATATATATATATATATATATATATATATATATATATATATATATATATATATATATATATATATATATATATATATATATATATATATATATATATATATATATATATATATATATAATTATTTATTCGAATTGTTGTTGCCTGTCAACTTTTTAATAAAATCGAGTTTTTTAAGATTCAACAAGCCTGTTATTGCTAATAATTATTAAGATCAAATATAATAATATTTTGTCTTCTTGCTCTGTGTACTTTCGCAGAACAATCCATTTACTACAATAAAACTACTTCGAGTAAAAATTAACACAAAAAAATTATTTAATTAGTTCAGCATAAAAGACGAGATATTAGTTTTTATGAAATGAAGAGTACCTATAGATAGTTACCTTTAACATGCCCTCCATATCCAATGACATCAAATCGTACTTTCCTAAAGTCAACATTGCTAGAGCAACTTTGAAAATAATTTCCATTCCTTCCGATAAAAATACATCCATTATTCTACATGCCAGAGGCATTGTGAGTGTAGTAGTGAATAAAGTTAGGAACCATCCAGATGCATACATAGAAGTGTGAAAATTTTGAGATTGAAAGTGTTGGTGCAGGTCAGGTAATTGTTCGGCTACAAGATTTTCCAATTGAAACATGCAAACTCCAAGTTCAGCCATGCTTGGTTTGAACATATCTCGCATTTTATAATCCTGCATTAGTTTAACGACTACTGCAAATGCTTCTTCTTCAGGCATCTGTTATAGATTTAAGATTTACTAAGATTATATTACTCTTATGAGGTTGAAACATAAAATAAAATATGTGAAAGACATAGACGATTTGATATTTAATAATTATTTTGTAATTTAGTGAAATTTATGAATCAAAATGAGTCATCTTAACTTTTAACATTTTTCTTAATGCTTTAATGTGTTCGCATAAAATATGTTTTGATGAGAGGGACAGTTTGACTAAGTATATTTCAGAAAAAAAATATTGAAGAATTAAGTTAGTTTTATATTACACATATCATCATAATTGTCAACTATCATATAGTAGACAATCCATTTAATATTTCAATGAGGAAAGATATCTTCGAAATTTTTCATTTCATTTTAATATTTAAAACAATGGTTAATAAAAACAGTTTACACATTTATTAGACAAAATACGCATGACGCACTTTTCGGGGAAACTATCTCCCTCAAAAAGTAACATTTGAATTTCTTCAGTGCATATAAGTACCAAATACAGGTGGAGATATTCTACAGTTAAAGAGATTAGGGGAATTAAAAATCCAGTACCGTGGCTGAAGGTTATGTGGAGAATTCTTTGCATGGACAAGCAAAAATAGCTCATATGTTGTATAATGCAGAAAATCCTAGAACCTAGAACGTCGGCGTCATCATCGAATTCTGAAACTCATAACTTTAAGCAACAAGCTCTTACTTTAACTGTCAATAGTAATCATAATTCGAACGTAACTGTTAATATTTATAATTCCAAATAGGTTTTTTCTTCCTATATTAAATGAATATCGAGTTAATTCTGATATATTTCCATGCTTGCCAGGAAAGAGATATTTGCTAGCCAGGAAAGTATGGTATGTAATGATTTGCTTCCCAACTATTCTGGAGGTTAGAAATAAATCGATAACCAATCGATTGTGAGTAAACATAAGTGACAACTTTCAATATTATCGTACATCGTTTAGTAAATATTCCTCTTTCAAACATTGATTTTAACGCCGACAAAAATATAATCAAACAAATTCATGTGAATAATAATTATAACCCCATAATAACAGAAAATATAATAGATAAAAACATTTTCGAAAATTTGGTTAGCCAGGTGCACCCCCTCACCAGACATAATATCAAATAGGTATAACAGCCTCATTCTGAAATTCAAGTAATAAATCTAAAATCACTTTTATCCAAGCATAACATCAACATTGCTTACCGTACCGGAAATAACTTACGAAATCATATAAAAAATACTAAATCAAAAGTTGACAAAAACAATAAATCAGGGGTTTATAATAGCTATTCATGATATTAGTGTTAAAAGTGATACTTTATTTTGTGAGTAGAGAAACGAACAAAATGAAGTCACTTTTAACAAAAATATCATACACTATTTTTTGTACACCTTTCCTATTTTGGTAACAAAATAAAAGTCGAAATCGCATACTTTTGACATCTCTTGACAATTAATTATTTTCGATTCTTCAACTAGCATCGCGTATGTTGTGGGAACCATCGTAATTAGTAAGTGACAAAAACAGTTCATATGGCCGGCCGCACATTTACTACAATCGGATCCGATTTCAAATCGGACCACTAACGCACACTGCCGACAGAATACCTCCGATTTTATTTGAATGTCATAAGCAGGTTTATTTTTCGACCGTAGTCATCAAATTTTCAGTATCGCACATGGTTTGACAATTCCTTTTTCTATACCCCCTGTCAAAAACTGGTAGAAATAATCGGTAGACTATGCAAAAACAATGCAAGGCTTTACATAAAGTGAACAAGGAAAATTCTTCAATAATTTAAAAAATTATCAAACAACTTTCCAAGGAAGCTGGTTATACGTATTCAGCAACGCAAAATCTGCATTCACAATCGAACGGTGAATTATAGAAATTGTCAAGTCACCCCGACTCAAAATCTGCATACAGCTGTTTCGATCTTATTAGATCTCATCAGTGCAGCTTATTTGACTCGGAGTGAATTAACAAATTTCTAATTGTTCCCCAATACAAATCGTGGTCAGTAACACTGTCTGGATAACAATCCAGAGCGCCATCCCACCAAAGCACGGCTTGCCTTCCGGTAGTCGGATCAGACTTTCAATAGGTCCGATTGGTAGGACGCACTGCTCGTGCATCCGATCCGATATCGGATCGTAGGTGTGCGAGATGATCCTATAAAAGTATAGGTATTTGAGCGTCAGATGCCCTCATCCGACAATCGTTTCAGAAAATCGGAACCGAAATATATAGACTACAGGCCCATATCAAAAAATGGATGGGTCATATGAACCACCAGGTGATGTATATAGGACTATATTAAAGCATAAAATAATAAGATTCAGCACTATGCCGTCACTTGAAAGCTGTCCAACTGAGTGCTGGTGAGAATTCAAAAGTGCAGGAAGAGGGAGTTCATTTTGGTCATATATTTTTGTACAGCATTTTTACCATGGATAGATCAATGAAAAATAATGAGAAAGCGCGCCGTGCGTAAAAAAATGGTGCCCCACAAAGTCGGTAAATTCTTTTGATTTTCTGACAATTTCCATGGTAAATTTGGTCATTTCATTCTGTACGGCATCAGTTTCATACTGTTTCAATACAGCTTCTAATCCATTATTCGGCAACGCCGTACAAAAATCATGCGACAAGGGGAAAAAATCGAGGGTTGCAACCCCCTCTCTTTCCGTGGTCCGAGGGGTGATTTGAAAAAGTACGGCTTCGGTTCCAAAACATTATTTAGCACTCAAAAGTACTATAAAAAATAATGCCGTCAAAAAATTATTGTTCATTTGAATGTATATTAATAAATATCTTAATTTCATGGTATACTTGATTTATAAAGCTGTAAAATCATTTTTTTTTAACATGATATTGTATAATTTAATTGTTATATAGTATTGCCGTTCAAAAGAAACTGTTCTAAAAAAAATCATAGAGAAATACAAAAACTGAATATTTTTGAATTATTGCGAAAGTTTAAATATTCATAGATTAATAAAATATAGCAATTTTCAACATTTTTCCCTTGTTTTAAATAGTATTAAGATAAATAAATTAGGAAAAAATGATGCCGTACATTTCAATGCAGACCATATCTATTAGGCTGATGAAAATGACGATATATAATTAATTAAATTATATTTATTTAATATTTTTATTAATTTTTTATCAATATGAACTTTCAGATTTGTACGGCATTAACTTTTTATGAATTATTGTATTAAGTAGGTACAAATAAACTATCTAAATGCCGTATAAAAAAATATCGTCATGAATTTCACCTTACATTTCGTTATATGGATTTTTCTTACATTTCGTTCTATGGATTTTTCCTAGAGTTTGTTTCCCCCTACAAACCTTTGGACCAACGAAAATGTACGGCATGTAAAAAAATATTATCTATGCATAAAATACTTTCAAAACAAATTAATTTTATGTTGTTTCAAATCACCCCCCGGACCACGGAAAAAGAGGGGGTTGCATCCCTCGATTTTTTCCCCTTGTCGCATGATTTTTGTACGGCGTTGCCGAATAATGGATTACAAGCTGTATTGAAACAGTATGAAACTGATGCCGTACATAATGAAATGACCAAATTTACCATGGAAATTGTCAGAAAATCAAAAAAATTTACCGACTTTGTGGCGCACCATTTTTTGACGGCACGGCGCGCTTTCTCATTATTTTTCATGGATCTATCCATGGTAAAAATGCCGTACAAAAATATATGACCAAAATGTTCTCCCTCTTCCTGCACTTTTGAATTCTCACCAGCACTCAGTTGGACAGCTCTCAAGTGACGGCATAGTGCTGAATCTTATTATTTTATGCTCTTATATCGTCCTATATACATCACCTGGTGGTTCATATGACCCACCCATTTTTTGATATGGGCCTGTAGTCTAATATATATATATATATATATATATATATATATATATATATATATATATATATATATATATATATATATATATATATATATATATATATATATATATATATATATATGTATATATATATATATGTAGATGTATATATATATATATATATATATATAAATATATATATATATATATATATATATATATATATATATATATATATATATATATATATATATATATATATATATATGTTCAGAAAGATTTCCGCGGTCGGAAGTATTTGAAAAACTTGGTTCTCGGAATGAACCGCGTAAAAGATTTGAAAAATCTCGACGTTTCGGCTCCTTTTGAGAAGCCATCTTCAGGAGAATTAGAAGGGAAATAATTCAGATACGTGGCCTCAATTTGCCTACTCCACGAATCGAATTAGGAGGAATCGGAAATATTACGATTGCGTGGTCACAACCTGCCTACTCCACCAGCCATTCTTCTTCCTGTCAACTATGAAGTCTCAACCTGCCTACTCTTCAGAGTCAACTGACTAGGCAGATCGAGGCCACGTATCTGAATTATTTCCCTTCTAATTCTCCTGAAGATGGCTTCGCAAAGGAGCCGAAACGTCGAGATTTTTCAAATCTTTTACGCGGTTCATTCCGAGAACCAAGTTTTTCAAATATATATATATATATATATATATATATATATATATATATATATATATATATATATATATATATATATATATATATATATATATATATATATATATATATATATATATATATATATATATATATATATATATATATATATTTATATATATATATATATATATATATATATATATATATATATACAGTATGGAAAAAAGTATGGACTTACCCTAATAATTTGATAACTCTCAGGATTCATGGAAAACGCTCGAACATGCCAATTTAGTTTTTTGGTTTGTTACATTTTGACCAAATTATTTTGTTCTTTTATTGACATCTGTCAAAAATATGACGTTATCGACGTTATTCTCAAATGACAGTATATAGCATGCGATACATCGTTTGAAAGCTCTTGCTTCACTCAGTATGTTCCCAAATTTATATGCGATTCTGTAGCTCCGTTTCAAAATGGCGGCGGTCCAATTGTGAAAATTATTTTTAATTGACTGCCAGTAAAAGAATAACTCTTTTTCGATTTATCAGAAGAAAAACAAAAAAGAATCAACCATCATACTCAGACTGTACTGAGGCTTTATCATTAAATTCCTGTCCTTAGATTAAGTTTCTTGGCCTGAGCTTGTTTTTCAATTCCAAGGTGAAAAACGAAATTCGATATCTCGATAGCATTGAAATAGAAGTTTTAGACGTCCGCCATTTTGAAGCGGAGCTGCAGAATCGCATAAAAATCTAGGAACATACTGAGTGAAGCAAGAGCTTTCAAACGATGTGTCGCATGCTATATACAGTCATTTTAGAAAAATGTCGATGACGTCATATTTTTTACAGATGTCAATAAAAGAACAAAATAATTTGGTCAAGTCCATACTTTTTTTTACACTGTATGTATATATATATATATATATATATATATATATATATATATATATATAAATATATACATATATATATATATATATATATATATATATAATATATATATATATATATATATATATATATATATATATATATATATACATATATATATATATATATATATATATATATATATATATATTATATATATATATATATATATATATATATATATATATATATATAATATATATATATATATATATAAAAAGCAGAATTCTTCGTGTTATCGAACTCGTTCGTGGCAATAAAATCGTGAACTCGTATGACCAGCTCCGCTAGGAGGTTTGTTTGATTAGTTTCAAATAAATGTCCTAGTTTACTTGAATATATATATATAAATATATATATATATAAATATATAAATATATATATATATATATATATATATATATATATATATATATATATATATATATATATATATATATATATATATATATATATATCAGAGAAAGATTCCGGGGTTCAATCCGATTTCGGAAGTTTTGTTGGCGCTGAGAAGCACCGTTTGTTTCACGACGTTTCGCCAAAATCTCATTTGGCATTTTCAAGTGCTGCTGTACGTCTGGTGACTCGACGGCAACTACTGTTCGCCTCTGCTTGTAGCTCGGTTTTATTGGCATTGGCTGGTCTCGTTTCCTGATTGGCCGGTTCGCTGCATAGGCTCCGCCCCCTCACTTCTTGACTTTCTTCCTCGATGTTAGTTTTTACGTCTTGTGTTGTTTTATCCGTTTTCGTGTTTTTTAAAATTATTTTCCAAGTCAGTGGAATATTTAGAGCATCGTCTCGTTTGTTTAGGTGTCCGGGTTTTTCTATTTCTAGAGCTTCTCTTATGGTACGGACCCTGTAGTTTTCTATGGATGCTATTTCTCTTGATCGGTCAAAATCGATTCTGTGGCCTGTTGCTTGATGATGTTGAAACAGGGCTGATGTTGTTTGTTTGTTTCTGACGCTATTTTTATGTTCTTGTATTCTTGCAGATATTTTTCTGTTCGTTTGTCCTATGTATGTTTGGCCGCAGTCTGCACACGGTATGCTGTAGACGCCGTGGTTTTCTAATCCGATTTTATCTTTCGGGTTTCCAAGTATATTGGCTATTGTTTTTAGGGGTTTAAATATTGGTGTTATGTTATTTTTCCTCAAGACTCTTCCAATTTTATCTGTAATTCCTTTTACGTATGGAAGAAAAGGAATTACAGATAAAATTGGAAGAGTCTTGAGGAAAAATAACATAACACCAATATTTAAACCCCTAAAAACAATAGCCAATATACTTGGAAACCCGAAAGATAAAATCGGATTAGAAAACCACGGCGTCTACAGCATACCGTGTGCAGACTGCGGCCAAACATACATAGGACAAACGAACAGAAAAATATCTGCAAGAATACAAGAACATAAAAATAGCGTCAGAAACAAACAAACAACATCAGCCCTGTTTCAACATCATCAAGCAACAGGCCACAGAATCGATTTTGACCGATCAAGAGAAATAGCATCCATAGAAAACTACAGGGTCCGTACCATAAGAGAAGCTCTAGAAATAGAAAAATCCGGACACCTAAACAAACGAGACGATGCTCTAAATATTCCACTGACTTGGAAAATAATTTTAAAAAACACGAAAACGGAAAAACCATCACAAGACGTAAAAAACTAACATCGATGAAGAAAGTCAAGAAGTGAGGGGGCGGAGCCTATGCAGCGAACCGGCCAATCAGGAAACGAGACCAGCCAATGCCAATAAAACCGAGCTACAAGCAGAGGCGAACAGTAGTTGCCGTCGAGTCACCAGACGTACAGCAGCACTTGAAAATGCCAAATGAGATTTTGGCGAAACGTCGTGAAACAAACGGTGCTTCTCAGCGCCAACAAAACTTCCGAAATCGGATTGAACCCCGGAATCTTTCTCTGATTCATTCCACCATCCGAGAAAACATACGATATAACATATATATATATATATATATATATATATATATATATATATATATATATATATATATATATATATATAGATATATATATATATATAATCTATATATATATATATATATATATATATATATATATATATAGATATTATATATATATATATATATATATATATATATATATATATTTATATATATATATATATATATATATTTTCTGTATTCTGTATTTTTGGGAGTGCAGTCGAGACCACAGCACTTAGGCCCCATTGGGCCCTTTGTGCATCCTCCCCGGGAACATCACCAGCCTAGGCTCCCAACCATCCCAGTCGTTTGAAAAAGAGGGTGATTGCACCTAGGGGGATTTTCCTCAAGGTCAACATTTAATGTGTTAGCAATTTGCTCAATTTTACTTAATTCCGGACGATCTTCAATCCGTTTAAGAAGTTCTTTTCCCAGCCACTCTTGGACTACCACATTCAGATTTTCGTCTTTTAAAGGTCCCTTTTTCACAGAGATGTTCTTGAAGACATGCAGAAATTATGTGATTATCTGCATAGAGCCGTCTTACCTTCTAAAAATTTCCACTGGCATGACCATACATAAAATGCAGCCTCTTTTCAGCGTTAGTGTAATTATTCTTATTAAAGATTTAAAAGCCACATTTATACTTTCAACTAATTACCACATAAAAATCAGAGC
Source organism: Cynegetis impunctata (assembly GCA_030704885.1). Classification (NCBI taxonomy): domain Eukaryota; kingdom Metazoa; phylum Arthropoda; class Insecta; order Coleoptera; family Coccinellidae; genus Cynegetis; species Cynegetis impunctata. Next base: position 268,583 of record JARQZK010003703.1, on the reverse strand, counting down.
AAATTGAACTTTCAACTACCACGTAAAAAACAAAACATTTGCAGAAGATCCGTTCGTGCACGATTTTGTATTTGATTTTTTATTAATAAACTATTACTTTTACGGAACCACTTTTCAACAGATATTTTTAAATCAAGATATTTTATTTCGTTGAAAATTTCTCGTGAAAATTGGAATAAAATTTGCATGTTTCACCTCTTTAAAAGATCACAACATAATTAATAAAAATTCACAGGTAGCCCTTGTAGTGTTAGAACACGCCCAAAAAATGCCTTCTCTTTAATTCTTCAGCAATTTCAAGAAAAAATAAAACAAACTTTCTTTTCATTTTTGGAAGCGTGTAACTTTTCAAGGTCTGTCCTAGGAGCTTTTGTTTACATGAAAGCGCCTCTTTTACCATCTAAGGTAGGTGAAAATATTTCGCTTATCGTGAACCTATATAACCAGCTCCGCTAGGAGGTTTGTTTCATTAGTTTCGAATAAATGTCCTAGTTTACTTAAATATATATATATATATATATATATATATATATATTTATATATATATATATATATATATATATATATATATTAATATATATATATATATATATATATATATATATATATAAGGTGGCCTTGGCAACTATGGCACGCCTTGAGACTATTGGTATAAAGCCAGAAGTAGGATGTGGGGAGACTAGACGTCGCCTGTGGCTTGAGGCTACTAACACGATGCCCCTGCTACAGGTTAAGGCAGAGAGCATTCCCCCGCGATTTGTTTTTGACAAATCCTACTCAATACACACAAACAGTGGAAATGAGACCTCCGATGAAGGAACGATCAATATTTTCACAGACGGATCAAAGCGAGAAAAAGGAGCAGGCTGTGGAATATATTCGAGACACCTGCGATTTCAACTTAAGTGGACCATGGACAAATGTGCCAACATAGTTCAGACAGAGCTAACGGGCATAACCATAGCCGCGAACGAGATTGCTCGTAGGAACATAACGAACAAAACCATTAAAATCTACACAGATAGTAGACAATCATTACTGGCCCTGAAGAATCATAAAATAACTTCACAGTCACTATGGGAATGCCATCAAGCACTTGCGGGTGCAGCCCACACAAACCAAATTATGGTGTGCTGGGTTAAAGGCCACTCGAGATGCAATGGCAACAAAAAAGCTGACGAATTGGCTAGAAAAGCAGCCGACCTGAACATATTCGGTCCTGGCCCTTCCAGCCTACAGCAAAGTCACAAATGATGAAGGAGAACACCCATCAAAAATTCAAAATCCTATGGGATGAAACAACCACCTGCAGACTAGCCAGGGAACTTTTAAATTATCCCAATAAAGAGGCAGCAATGACTTACCTGTCGATGCCCAGAGGAAAACTACGCAATGTCGTGGGAATTTTAGCGGGACACTGCCAACTTCGGAAGCCCTTATTTAATATGGGATTAAGCGACACACCTCTCTGCAGAGGCTGTGAACAGGAAGACGAGACAGTACAGCATGTCCTCTGTGAATGCTCCGCTGTCCTGTCACTCCGAGAATCCATTCTGGGTGAACGGTGGCCAACTTTAGCCACCTTGAGGAAAATCCCCCTAGGTGCAATCACCCTCTTTTTCAAACGACTGGGATGGTTGGGAGCCTAGGCTGGTGATGTTCCCGGGGAGGATGCACAAAGGGCCCAATGGGGCCTAAGTGCTGTGGTCTCGACTGCACTCCCAAAAATACAGAATACAGAATATATATATATATATATATATATATATAATATATATATATATATATATATATAGTATATATATATATATATATATATCTATATATAGATATATATATATATATATATATATATATATATATATATATATATATATATATATATATATATATATATATGTTATATCGTAAGTTTTCTCGGATGGTGGAATGAATCAGAGAAAGATTCCGGGGTTCAATCCGATTTCGGAAGTTTTGTTGGCGCTGAGAAGCACCGTTTGTTTCACGACGTTTCGCCAAAAATCTCATTTGGCATTTTCAAGTGCTGCTGTACGTCTGGTGACTCGACGGCAACTACTGTTCGCCTCTGCTTGTAGCTCGGTTTTATTGGCATTGGCTGGTCTCGTTTCCTGATTGGCCGGTTCGCTGCATAGGCTCCGCCCCCTCACTTCTTGACTTTCTTCCTCGATGTTAGTTTTTACGTCTTGTGTGTTTTATCCGTTTTCGTGTTTTTAAAATTATTTTCCAAGTCAGTGGAATATTTAGAGCATCGTCTCGTTTGTTTAGGTGTCCGGATTTTTCTATTTCTAGAGCTTCTCTTATGGTACGGACCCTGTAGTTTTCTATGGATGCTATTTCTCTTGATCGGTCAAAATCGATTCTGTGGCCTGTTGCTTGATGATGTTGAAACAGGGCTGATGTTGTTTGTTTGTTTCTGACGCTATTTTTATGTTCTTGTATTCTTGCAGATATTTTTCTGTTCGTTTGTCCTATGTATGTTTGGCCGCAGTCTGCACACGGTATGCTGTAGACGCCGTGGTTTTCTAATCCGATTTTATCTTTCGGGTTTCCAAGTATATTGGCTATTGTTTTTAGGGGTTTAAATATTGGTGTTATGTTATTTTTCCTCAAGACTCTTCCAATTTTATCTGTAATTCCTTTTTCTTCCATACGTAAAAGATTTGGATTCTCGGAGTGACAGGACAGCGGAGCATTCACAGAGGACATGCTGTACTGTCTCGTCTTCCTGTTCACAGCCTCTGCAGAGAGGTGTGTCGCTTAATCCCATATTAAATAAGGGCTTCCGAAGTTGGCAGTGTCCCGCTAAAATTCCCACGACATTGCGTAGTTTTCCTCTGGGCATCGACAGGTAAGTCATTGCTGCCTCTTTATTGGGATAATTTAAAAGTTCCCTGGCTAGTCTGCAGGTGGTTGTTTCATCCCATAGGATTTTGAATTTTTGATGGGTGTTCTCCTTCATAATTTGTGACTTTGCTGTCAGCGGTAGTAGGCTGGAAGGGCCAGGACCGAATATGTTCAGGTCGGCTGCTTTTCTAGCCAATTCGTCAGCTTTTTTGTTGCCATTGCATCTCGAGTGGCCTTTAACCCAGCACACCATAATTTGGTTTGTGTGGGCTGCACCCGCAAGTGCTTGATGGCATTCCCATAGTGACTGTGAAGTTATTTTATGATTCTTCAGGGCCAGTAATGATTGTCTACTATCTGTGTAGATTTGAATGGTTTTGTCCGTTCTGTTCCTGCGCGCATTCTCGTACGCCGCTATGTTGATGCCCGTTAGCTCTGTCTGAACTATGTGGGCACATTTGTCCTTGGTCCACTTAAGTTGAAATCGCAGGTGTCTCGAATATATTCCACAGCCTGCTCCTTTTTCTCGCTTTGATCCGTCTGTGAAAATATTGATCGTTCCTTCATCGGAGGTCACATTTCCACTGTTAGTGTGTATTTAGTAGGATTTGTCAAAAACAAATCGCGGGGGAATGCTCTCTGCCTTAACCTGTAGCAGGGGCATCGTGTTAGTAGCCTCAAGCCACAGGCGACGTCTAGTCTCCCCACATCCTACTTCTGGCTTTATACCAATAGTCTCAAGGCGTGCCATAGTTGCCAAGGCACCTTATATATATATATATATATATATATATATATATATATATATATATATATATATATATATATATATATATATATATATATATATATAATATATATATATATATATATATATAATATATATATATATATATATATATATATATATATATATATATATATATATATTTAAATAAACTAGGACATTTATTCGAAACTAATGAAACAAACCTCCTAGCGGAGCTGGTTATATAGGTTCACGATAAGCGAAATATTTTCACCTACCTTAGATGGTAAAAGAGGCGCTTTCATGTAAACAAAAGCTCCTAGGACAGACCTTGAAAAGTTACACGCTTCCAAAAATGAAAAGAAAGTTTGTTTTATTTTTTCTTGAAATTGCTGAAGAATTAAAGAGAAGGCATTTTTTGGGCGTGTTCTAACACTACAAGGGCTACCTGTGAATTTTTATTAATTATGTTGTGATCTTTTAAAGAGGTGAAACATGCAAATTTTATTCCAATTTTCACGAGAAATTTTCAACGAAATAAAATATCTTGATTTAAAAATATCTGTTGAAAAGTGGTTCCGTAAAAGTAATAGTTTATTAATAAAAAATCAAATACAAAATCGTGCACGAACGGATCTTCTGCAAATGTTTTGTTTTTTACGTGGTAGTTGAAAGTTCAATTTGCTCTGATTTTTATGTGGTAATTAGTTGAAAGTATAAATGTGGCTTTCAAATCTTTAATAAGAATAATTACACTAACGCTGAAAAGAGGCTGCATTTTATGTATGGTCATGCCAGTGGAAATTTTTAGAAGGTAAGACGGCTCTATGCAGATAATCACATAATTTCTGCATGTCTTCAAGAACATCTCTGTGAAAAAGGGACCTTTAAAAGACGAAAATCTGAATGTGGTAGTCCAAGAGTGGCTGGGAAAAGAACTTCTTAAACGGATTGAAGATCGTCCGGAATTAAGTAAAATTGAGCAAATTGCTAACACATTAAATGTTTGCAATAAACGAATTCTATTAATAGGTGCATTAATCATATAGTTAGTACGACAGACGGGGTACGCGAAAAAGTTGTCACTCCTAGTTCTTCTGAACGGTACATGAAGGCAAATTTGGCCAAGTAAATCATTAGAGTCAACAAGATTATTCAGACACTTAAAGAGAAACACCAAATCAGATATAATTCTTCTTACTGATAAATGCTGTATACCCAACTGAGTGCGAATAAATGTTGCGGAAAAATTGATTCGAGGAATTGACCTCCTGAAGGAAATGTAAAGCAAAAATTTATTCTGCACCCGTTCAATATATTGCGAGTCAACCTCGTAATGAGGTGACCAAACAATTGACCCGTACCTACTCAACAATAGTTCTACAAAAAGCAATTTCACAGTAGCCTCATCAGAGAATTCAGCTGAATTCCGACGAATGAATCCCAACACTCTCAATGCTCGGTTAGTCATTATTCTGAAGTGTTCCTTGAACTCGAGTTGACTATCCAAATTTATGCCAACATCACTAATGATATTAACACGCTCAAGACTTGCACCATCAACCGAGTATGGATAAAATACTGTGTTACTGGTTCGATGGAAGGTAATACATTTACATTTCAGAAAGTTCATATTCAGCAGAAGACCCGAAAGCCATTCCACCACAGCTAACACGTCCGATTGAAGATCAGCAGCATCGGCAATTGAGGAGATGGATTTATAGACCTTCAAGTCATCAGCAAATAACAAAACTTTAGAATGCTCAACAACTAGAGATAACTAGAGATAGATCATTAACAAAAAGTGAAAACAAAAAAGGGCCGAGGTGACTACCCTGCGGAATACCTGACGTAACCAGGATTGTTTTAGATTTGAAATTTTTAACTTTTACAACTTGAGATCTATTTTTGTAATAGCTCCTTATTCACTTCAACAGACTACCCGTGGTTAACTTGGTCAAAAGCTTTGGAGATATCTGTGTAGCAACCATCCACCTGGTTACCTCTTTGAAATTCGTTATCAATGAACTGAACATATTCGACTAGATTGGTTAGACTAGATTTCTTTTTCATGAATCCGTGCTGTTGGGAAATAATAATTTGTCCTTAACTGAAGGAAATTTTGTCCAATACAATGCATTCAAAAACCTTAGGAATATTACACAAAATACTAATCAGGCGATAGTTACGCACATCGTTCACCTTTCCTGACTTAAATATTGGTGTTATATAACTTGATTTCCACATGATAGGAAAGATGCCCGACTGAGGTGAGAAATTGAATAATTGACAAAGAGGAGCCGCTAACGTATCCACACAATTAATTAAAAATGCTGCAGGTAGGCGATCAGGTCCACAGCACCGTTTGGGAGTGAGGCCTTTTATTTTGGGACTTACCTCATCAATACTGGTGAGAAAACCATTCACGTGAGACACAGCATTATGCTGCGTAAAATTAGAAATAACAGAAGGTTGTTGGTTATTAAATACCGAAGCAAAGTGATCAGCAAAAAGATCAATGACCTTCTGAACTGTAGTAGCTGACTTATCTTCCAAAAACATAGAAGATGGAATTGAATTACGACTATTCCTTTTATTGATGAAGATCCAAAACTGTTTCGGGTCCTTTTTTATTGCGGATTCTGCATTATTCACAAATTCGTCACAACATCTCTGCGTTTCTAATTTGCATTCATACCGTAGATTCGAAAATATAAGGTAGTCCGAAACACTACCAGATAACTTGTAATTTTTATGTGCTTTTTTTTTCTCAGTTATAAAAGATTTCAAACTCGGTGTGAACCAAGTAGGGTAATCCGACGATGAAATGATTTTACTAGGTACAAATTTCAAAATAGCGCTTGAAGCAATTTCATAAAAGTGCTGAACACAATTATCGATAGAATCAACATCGAGTTCATCCCAGTCGATGTCACGAAAATAATCATTCACGGCAATAAAATTACAATTCTTAAGATCTAACACAGTTTCAGTGGGTTTCATCTCCGATACAGTGTTACAGTGGAAACTGAATTGAAAGGCCGGATGCCCACCATGCAAGTCAAGTGGTAGGAGCACAAAGTCTGCCAAATTAACATCAACATCAGAATTAGTAGAAAAAAGAAGATCAAGCAAGGAACCATTTGTCTTAATATCGTTACATTGAAATAAATTTGAAAGATTCAGCTACAATAAGACCAGGATCCAGGCGTGGAAAAACGCTCACACCCAGTTCATCATTGGTCCATACGAATCTACTCAAGTTATAGTCACCAAAAATATATACGTGGGAACTATTAAATTCTGACATAATTGATTCAACAAAATCGCAGTGTTGTTGGTAAATGTCATTTGATGCCTGAGATAAATATACCGATCCAAATATAACACTGTCAGATCTGAAATCCACTGAGACAAAAATATGCTCAACACTTTCATAAAGTGGATGAGGAATAATTTCATAAGGTGACAATTTAATAGATACGGCTATCAAGACACCGCCACCCCTAGTATTTATCATACTGCCGCGAGATTTTCTCCATCGAGTAAGTACATTTTTGTCAACGGAATCTCAAATGACTACCTACCTAAAATGCTCTACTTTCAGAGAACTTATTATCAATAGACGAATCCAACTTTTCAAGGCATGGGATCACAAATTTTCATAACAACCATCTATGGGCACCTCAGACAGGATGTCTGTCGGCTGTTCGAGAGGGCTAAACGAGACGGCAGCAGGTAGGGGTACGCTGAGAAACTCACTCAGTATTATAAGGAGATCAGGATGGCTAAAAGCCTTGAGAAAATATCACTTTCACTTCCACAGCAGCCAGACTACAGAAAGTCATGGTAAGAGGGGGAGCTAATTCCACAATGTCGCTCAAGATGCCAGACGGGTCATATACTGAAGAGGAGAGGAATTATTGATTCTTCTTCTCAAGACAGACTTCCCAGGTAGTTAACTCATAAGCAGTATTGAAACAGAAATGGAGCGAACTCATAAGCAGTATTGAAATCGAAATGGAGTACACCAAGAACTCCCGAAAGGAGGATTGAGATATTGCTAGGAAAATATTTAGAAGGCAAAGGCTTGAATGGGCAATATGCACCTTTCAGCCGTATAAATTCCCAGTAGTGGATGGGGTCCGGTACTCCTGCAGAAATGAGTGAAAGAGATTCTTCCCCATCAGCTGAAGCTAAGAAGAAGCAGACATTGGGTCAAACACCTAGAGAATGGAGAAGTCAAGAGTAACCTTCACTCCAAAAATTGAGAAAAAAGACAGGGCTGACTCTTGATCTTTCATGCCCATTTCCTGAACATCGTTTTCACTTCACTGATGACATAGTCTTGATAGTAAGAGGTAAATACGAAGGCAGTAGACTGGCATACCAAAGCAGGTCAGATAAGTACGAGGTAAATGTTCGACAGAGTGCAAAGACTGGCCTGTGTATGTATCACGGGTGCTATGAGGACGTGCCTAACTAGGAGATTTGAGATGATTACAGATCTCACACCTCTACATCTATTGATCGACAGGTTAACCCATGAGGCTATCCTCAGAATATTTGAGGAAGGCACATGTGGTGAGAGGATTAAACGTCAGACAACCTGGTCCTCTCTAACCAATTACATCTAATCAGCGAACCTCCCTAGTGATGTTATGGCTAAGCATTGAGAAAAAACTTAACTACGATATTAAGTGAAAAGGAAGAAAAGGAAAGGGAATCCACCACCCAACCTTTCAAATGCAATACCATGAAGCGGCACACATATTATTCAAAAACCACTACAGGAGCTAGCGCTGGAGTAAATGGGACAGGCACCAAGTGCGCACTGTCGCTGGGCTCCTGTTCGAGCAGTCATCGAAAGATGTGTAAATATAAACCTAGAAAGAAACATACAACATAAAGACTCATTCTGATAGTCAGGCGGCTATAAAAGCACTGAGCTCCCATGTCATTGATTCAAAGTTGATACGGGAGTGCCAAAGGAAACTCAATGAAATAGGCAAGAAAAACAAGGACTCGGGAGCACGAGCGCCATTTACTGGCCAAGAACCTTTCTGTAGTATAGGAAAATGCACCTATGAGAGAGTTTCGTCAGAAGGAGGAAACCGAAAGGGAAACACTTTGACGGAATCTTTCATGAATGGGCCACCCCCAAAATTTCCTTCGTAACTTTAAAACTGCTAGATCCAAAGGATATCTGGATCTCAGTAAGAATAAATTACATCTCCTCACTGGCTTCGCTACAGGACACTGTATATATATATATATATATATATATATATATATATATATATATATATATATATATATATATATATATATATATATATATATATATATATATATATATACAGGGTTGCGATAAAGTATGGAACCAAGTAAATATCTTTCGAACGAAAAGGAGAATATTTATGAAATTTTGCAGTTAAGTCCAATGGCGCAAAATGCATCTGATGTATGATTTTTTGTTGATAATATACTTCCGGTTGTACCGGAAATAGACCCTAAGTCGCTTATTTTAAATGGGATACCCTATATATTATTACATTTCTGGATTCTACTTAAGATTCTAGGCAGATTTTATGCATTATGTCCTATACCTAAGTCTAAGCGTTTTTGACATATTTAGGTTTTTATGTCAAAAACGACGATTGCAAGCCCTAATATAATTATCAGTTGTTCCTATAAGGAAGCCTTTTTTACTTACTTTGGGTTAGATTCCTTGTTCAAAATGACCTACTTTATAAGATTTTTTATAATATTTGGATAACTAGTCATACAGGGTGTGCAAAAAATAAGATCTAAAATTAGATTGAGAAAACTGACAAAAATCAATTCAACTTCTTTTGAATTTTTCACATTACCGTAAAAAACGTTCAGATAAACAAATTGATGTTGTGTGTATGCATATGTAGTAAGTAATAAACGAGTACGATCTCAAATACGATCGCGGCTATCCTAGATCTAATTGTTTAACGATTGAATGCAAAATCGCCATAAAAAAATATTAAATTGGCAATTTTTCGAAAACTTCAAATTTTAGGTGAAGATAACCTCATACAAAGTTACGTTCTTTTTAAATGCTTAATACTACAGAATAAAGAAAATGGGGTGTTTCCATTTGAAAAAATTGATTTTTGTCAGTTTTCTCAATCTCATTTTAGATCTTATTTTTTTGCACACCCAGTATAACTAGTTATCCAAATATTATTCAAAATCAATTAAAGTGGGTCCTTTTGAACAAGGAATCTAACCCAAAGTAAGTAAAAAAGGCTTCCTCATAGAAACAATTGATAATTATATTAGGGCTTGCAATCGTCGTTTTTGACATAAAAACCTAAATATGTCAAAAACGCTTAGACTTAGGTATAGGACATGATGCATAGAATCTGCCTAGAATCTTAAGTAGAATCCAAAAATGTAATAATATATAGGGTATCCCATTTAAAATAAGCGACCTAAGGTCTATTTCCGGTACAACCGGAAGTATATTATCAACAAAAAATCATATATCAGATGCATTTTGCGCCATTGGACTTACCTGCAAAATTGCATAAATATTCTCCTTTTCGTTCGAATGATATTTACTTGGTTCCATACTTTATCGCAACCCTGTATATGTATATATATATATATATATATATATATATATATATATATATATATATATATATATATATATATATATATATATATATATATATATATATATATATATATATATATATATATATATATATATATATATATATATATATATATATAATATATATATATATATATATATATATATATATATATATATATATATATATATATATATATATATATATATATATATATATATATATATATATATATATATATATATATATATATATATATATATATATATATATATATATATATATATATATAATATATATATATATATATATATATATATATATATATATATATATATATATATATATATATATATACCGGGTGTAAATGAGTGATGGGCCACCCCTATATCTCTTTTATGGATTCTTCGATTTTATTGAAATTTGTGTGGTTTATCTCAGACATAATTTTGAGTTTTTTCACATACAAAATCAATATGGCTGACTTCCGGTTTCACAGAAAACGATATAAAAATTCAAAATTCAAATGGAACACCCTGTATATTTTTACATATTTTAATTCTGAGGCTTCAAATACATACATTCCATCTGTCAAATTTTTTCTTCATATTTCGTAAACAGGGTCGGTCTCAGGGGCAAAGGGACCCATTGAGAATAAGATTTTTAATAATTACTTCGTTATTTAGGAATTGAGAAAACTGATGTGTGAATCATTTTGAAGGAGATTTTTATATATATATATATATATATATATATATATATATATATATATATATATATATATATATATATATATATATATATATATATATATATAAAATTCTCTTTCAAAATGTTTCACATATCAGCTTTCTCAATTCCTAAATAAAGAAAATATTATGAAAAATCTTATTCTCACTGTATCTTTGTGCTCCTGAGACCGACTCTATATATATATATATATATATATATATATATATATTTATATATATATATATATATATTTATATCTATATCTATATATATATATATATATAGGGTGTCGCACCGGGAACTGAATCGATCGATATAGAATAAAGTACAGGACAGACAATTTTGAAAATTTAGATGATTACTAATGTCGGTGTGGCCAGTAGTACTGCTGTAGCGGTTCAAGCTCACTTCAACTTTTGTCCGAAAATGTCAATTCTGCGCATGCGCGACTTCGGGGCGTGGCTATGATCGGGAAGTCGGCAATTTTGCGGATGGCTGCCATTTTCCAAGATGGCGGACCACTGTATTATCATAATTTGGAACCTGACCAACAGATGGCGTTCTAAGATGGCGGACCACGGTAGTATCGTAATTTGGAACCTGACCAACAGATGGCGTTCCAAGATGGCATTTCAAGATGGCGGAACACGGTATTATAGTAATTTTGAACCTGACCACCAGATGGCGTTCCAAGATGACAGATCACTATATTCTCATCAATCAGAATCTCGAATCTCACCAACAGAGGGCGTTTCAATCACATTCAAATTTGAATGTAACGAATGACAGATCAGATGTTTGACGTATGACAGTTCTATGCTCTAAGATATCTATGATTCAAGATGACATTTGACAGTTTCGAATGACAGTTCTATGCTCTAAGATATCTATGATTCACGATGACGTTTTACGAATGACTGATGGGATGACGTTTGACAGATCTATGCTCTAAGATATCTATGATTCAAATGACATTTGACAGTTCTATGTTTTAAATCCAAGATGGTGGATGCGTGAGGCTATGAGAATAGGCATGGGGGCCTAGAGGACTGAAATGGTAAATGGGGCTTCCAGGTGTCTTCGGGCAGGCTCAGACGACTGAGTTCGATATATAGGAATATATGGGGGCCCTTGAGACTCATAAAAATTTTAATGTTTTACTTTCGTTAGCTGACTTACAGATCACGGTTCAGGAATATGAGATGATTTTAAAAAAATTCAAAATTGAAGAAATCGAGCTGGGGGTTTGAACCTCTATATTAGGAGTCCATGGCTCTACCAAGTTAAAAAAAATCAAATTGAAAAATCCAACGCGAGGATCGAACCTATATATCAGAAGTCCAACACTATCAAACTTTAAAAAAAAAATCATATTGAATGTATGAATTGAACCCAGTATATCTATATTAGGGGTCCATGACTCTACCAAGTTAAAAAAAAAAGTTTCAAATTAAAAAATCCAACGCGAGGATCGAACCTCTATATCAGAAGTCCAACACTATCAATCTTGAAAAAAAAAATTCATACTGAAGAAATCCACATGTAGAATTGAACCCAATATATCTATATTTGGAGTTCAACACTATGTTCACTGCTCTTAAAAAAAAAATTTCAAATTAAAAAATCCAGCGCGAGAATCGAACCTCTATATCAGAAGTTCAACAATATCAAACTTAAAAAAAATCATACTAAATGTATGAATTGAACCCAGTATATCTATATTTGGAGTTCAACACTATGTTCACTGCTCTTAAAAAAAAATTTCAAATTAAAAAATCCAGCGCGAGAATCAAACCTCTATATTAGTCCTGAATAGTTAAAGATTATCCAAATGACATATTATGACTAATCTATATTCAAAATATTATACAAGTCGAGACTTGTATATATCTTGTTGAAATAAAACCACTCATTTACTTTTCTTGTTCTTTATTCTCCTACAACATTTCTCTGTCTACATCATTTAAAACTTTATTTTTATTAAAATACATAAATTCTAAAATTGCATAGCTTTCAATTGTTGGATTCATGTTACAGAATGCATAAGTTACATCTTCAACAGATTTATCATTATTCCAAGTAATTTCTTCAACAATAAGAACCAATTTACGATAATAAAAAGGAAAATTGATATTTTGTAACATCTCAATTCTTTTGCTTAAAATATCATTCAACTTGATAAGTTCAGATACATCAGATTCGGTGAAATATAAACCATTTTCCCACTTTGAGATGGAGAATACTTTTTCTTCTTCATAGAACAACACCTGAGCTCCACTATTGTTTTCTCCTACGCCATTAATCTCAATTAATTTCATGAGTGATTCCCATTCATATTCGTCAAATGACATGACACCATCGTTACAGCTTACTCTCACTGCAGGGCTGAAGTCTCGAGCTGGACTCAAACCATTTTCTACTAGAAATATTCCAGTTTGAAAGCCACCATTTAAAATGAAATTTTTTTCGTTTTTGGCTGCTTCATCGTAGATATCCAAAATTTTATCGAAATCTTCGTTGATAAAACCACTGTCTTGGGACATCTTGCTACTTCAAACTTCAATACTCAACTGAACTTAAAGTTTGTTACTCATATCAATACCCAGCCAATGAACGAACACCTTATTTCCTTTTTTCCTTTTTCAACCAAGTAAACATCAGAGTATTTAGCTTTCTGTAATTCCTCTTCGTAAAAACCACCACTAATGAGGTGTCCTTCAGTATCTTCAAGAAGATAAGTAACAGGATTGGTTATCTGAACTTTAACGATTTTGAATAGCTCAGTAGTCCAGTTAGTTTTATATCCTTTTGAAAACACATGCTTGGCCTTACTGATTCGCACTATATTACCAACATTAAATTTATTTCTTCCAGCAATCTTTATGTGAGAATATACTGAATTCAGTAAGAGTTTTTAATTTTTCTTAGTGACGCCACGTGGCTTCATTCCAATAGTTCTATGTTTGGAATCATTATATTTGTCAACGTTGTTTTCAAGCACATCTATCCACTTGTAAGTTCCATTCAATGAAAAATATCTAAACAATTTATCCTTGAGTGTGCGTATAACTCGTTCAACAATGGCAGCTTTTTTGATGCTATACGAATTATAGTGATTAATATTATATTTTTTCTTTAAATTCTGAAATTTTGTGTTGAAAAATTCCTTTCCTTGATCCGACTGTAGATTCTTAGGCCTTCGACCACTTTGCTTGAGTATGTCCGAAAACGCACGAGTAACTTCTTCACCTGTCTTCGTTTTCAATGCTCTAGCCCATACAAACTTTGAAAAACAATCAATGACTACAAGAATAAATTATTTTCCTTTATTTTCACGAGCATACATGTCGTGTGTGAAATTTCTACGTGTTGGTTTATGTAGTTCTTTAACTACTTGATTATTTTCTCGTGAATGTACCATCATCGATCAAGGTTGATGATTTATTAACTTAAAATTTATCATTCAGCTTCTTAAATCTCTATGATTTGACAATCACCAGATATTATCATTGATCATGGTTCTTGGTGATTTATTAACTTCAATTTTATCATTCAGCTTCTTCAATTCATTTCCAAGATTTGTAAGTTTATCATCAATAATATTTGTCCTACTACGCATATTCAATTCGTGAGTTCCAAGCACCTCACCTGAAATTTTCCTCAGTTTCTTTTCGAGTAAACCTTGTTGTCTCATTAGTTTTGTATCAAGAGTGGCTTCCACACCTGTGACGATATAATTGAAATATTGCTTCAGTTGTTTATTTTGTTCATTCATGTCTATCTTTATGTGATTGAGTGATTTATTTATTGAATTCTTGAAAGAATAGAATAAATAATACATTCACATCTACAAGATCCGAAGGATTCACATTTTGAGCAAGCTATTCCATCAACACAGTCTGCACCTAGTTCTCTCTCAATACATTTCAGAGGACAACAATATATTTTTCCATCAATTTTATTCCAACGTCGTTCATCTTCTATTATGCTGCATTCAGTTTGTAGATGTTCATCTAAGCAATATATGGTTAAACCACACCCTATACACTTTACATGATTATCGTAAAATATATATTTTTTAGGTAGAGAAGTTATTTTTACATTATAGAAACATCTGATTACAACAAGAACGAACATAGATATAAGCAGATATATTGATATGAATATATATTTCACTATTATTTCATTGAGTGACTCGTCAGACATCTTTACTCTGTTAATGCTCTACGTATACTGAATATTATTCGATGAATAGGTTATAAATAACTAAAACAATAATTCTTCACACCTTTTTTATTAAACATCTTCTAGATTTACATTTCAGTTTACTGAATCTATTTTTATTATGGAAAACATCAGCCCAGGGATCCAAGGACATTCGTTTAAAGGAATCAAACATCTTCTTCTTAGCCTCATAAGCTTCAATTTTCTTCTTTAATATTTTTATATTTTCAATATGTTGATCTATAGCAGACATGACGGTATGTTGTACTATTTCGATATGAAGTTCCAAACCCATTCAAACAAATCTTTGGAATTTGTCATACTGCACATGCGCTCCCCACGACCATGCTGGATGCACAGAGGACGTTTCTATTCAAACTTTGGTGGAATCCAACCATAGTTTTCTATATCTGTTATTTGAAGCGACAATCCAATAGAATTCAATTTATTCAATAGAAAATCATATTTTTGTTTTCCCTTCACTTATACGATATCTACATTGGTTAGTAGTTTTTTGAGAATAGCATATTTCTACGTACGATACGTTCCCCTCTGAATATCTTAGACCATGATGATATCGTTCCAAGTATCTGATTTGTCTCTTATCTTCTAGAGTAAGTGTGGAATATTCTCTTGGAGGTTTGAATATGAAATGAGCGACTTGATTTCCATTATTCATAGCTATCTCTTTCGGTCAAAATTCTCCAGCAATTACGAATCCTTGGATATCTAACGTTACAACCTTCATCTTCAAAGTATTTTCTTCAACTGATTAGAAAGATGTCACCTTCTTTACAGTTTCACTTAGAGGGAGATATTCGATGACGCAATCATGTATTATTATACAGTATGTTCTTGTAGATGCGGGAAATCCATTTCTAACGTGAATTTCTAATTTAACATCCACGGTAGAAGATTTGAAGCTTTCATCGCGTATAGAGCAATCGATTACAAATATAGCTCGTGATTTGAATTGTACATAATCAAGAAGAGAGGCCTTCTTCTCATTCATTTAACTTGATGAAAATTCCGAATAGTTATGATGAGCTTCGGCGAAATCGTTCCTTTCGAAATCTAAATTCAGGTTTTCTTGGGGTATATATTCACCGTTCAAAAGTAGTCTCACATCTGATACGCCAACGTTATCTAGATAATTTGGATCTTTAATATCATTATCTTTTCTATTTTTATGGAAGCATCAAATTATGTATCGAGGTCATTCGATAATTGATCCAGTTTTCACGTTCCATACTTCCTTAGTGGAACCTTGTGTGCATGGTAGTTCATGCAACTCCCAACGTCTGAACGGTATTAAAACGGGTGTATCCATTTTCATTGATTGAAGAAGTTCTAATTTGAGAGGATCTGATGGATAAATATGTTTAATGTTTGTAGATTGTCCATATTTGGGTAGTAAGATGAATTTAATAAATGAAACTATCTTGTCTTCAAATTCCCCAAATTATATTAATTAATGTACAACCGGTTTCGTTGTTTCAGAACAACATCTTCAGGTACAATATACTGAAAAAATAATAAATAAAGAGCAGCTTATAACAAGAAAAAACATGAAAAAACATACATCTTCAATTTCAACACTTACATTTCTACACTAATGAGAGATAGTCTAAAATACTAAGAATCTCAATTAAAAATTGTAATTCAGTCAACATTGATGAGGACGAAAGACGAAACAAATTTAAAAATTATTCTTTTCACATACGAGAAACAAATTATGCATATCAAGGTTTACGGAGCTAGCAAGATTGACAATTTAATATTTTGTAATGTGGTACCATCTACCGTAAATATATGTAGTTCTTGTTATCGAATTCTGTCATTCATGATGTCCAAAAATGTCTACTCATAGGATGGAAGGTGTGATTTTAACTAAGGCCGCAAGATGGAGTCTTCTTACAAACTATTAATAATTTCCGTGTACTTTTTCATTCAAAAAATAAATTTATCAATTTTCTATCAAATTGAATTTGTGAATTAAGAATCTCATTGATATTTGATTTATACAGTCTCGAAATTTCCAAATGCTCCAAGTTGTTCAATATGTAAGGATTGTATTCTATGTGGAGAATTTTATAATTATCAATGAAATCCGTAATATGTCCTGTCTCATTAATATGTTTAGCAAAAAGGGAGTCATTATTATTGAATCTTATACATCTATGATGTTCAGCGAATCGAGTTTTAAAATTTCTTTTCGTTTTACCCACATACACACGACCACATTGACAGTTGAGTTGATATATACCCGGTTTATGAAGTAACTCCATTTTATCCTTATTGTTCAATAAAAGGTCTCCCAGTGTGTCACTTGTTTTAAAAAATAACTTGATGTTATGTGGCGCAAATATTCGTTGGATTTTATAGGAAATCTTTCCATTGAACGTTATGCAATAATATTTTATTTGCGGTTGATTTTCGTTGACGTTGACGTTGGTGAAGTAAAATAGTATACTATCATAGATATGTTGATGATATCCTGATTCTTTGGCAAGGTGATTTACTTCAGTTGAGAGATTTTTTGAATATAGTTAACTCCGTTATATCTCTATTTCTATAAATCTCCAATTGATGCCTGCCATTTACATTTTTAATAGTTAAGTCTAAAAAGTTTATCGATTTATTGTTTTCAATTTCTAAAGTAAAATTTATTTTTGCATGTACGGAGTTAACTATATTCAAAAAATCTTTCAACTGAAGTAAATCACCTTGCCAAAGAATCAGGATATCATCAACATATCTATGATAGTATACTATTTTACTTCATCAACGTCAACGTCAACGAAAATCAACCGCAAATAAAATATTATTGCATAACGTTGAATGGAAAGATTTCCTATAAAATCCAAGGAATATTTGCGCCACATAACATCAAGTTATTTTTTAAAACAAGTGACACACTGGGAGACCTTTTATTGAACAATAAGGATAAAATGGAGTTACTTCATAAACCGGGTATATATCAACTCAACTGTCAATGTGGTCGTATGTATGTGGGTAAAACGAAAAGAAATTTCAAAACTCGATTCGCTGAACATCATAGATGTATAAGATTCAATAATAATGACTCCCTTTTTGCTAAACACATTGATGAGACAGGACATATTACGGATTTCATTGATAATTATAAAATTCTCCACATAGAATACAATCCTTACATATTGAACAACTTGGAGCATTTGGAAATTTCGAGACTGTATAAATCAAATATCAATAAGATTCTTAATTCACAAATTCAATTTGATAGAAAATTGATAAATTTATTTTTTGAATGAAAAAGTACACGGAAATTATTAATAGTTTGTAAGAAGACTCCATCTTGCGGCCTTAGTGAAAATCACACCTTCCATCCTATGAGTAGACATTTTTGGACATCATGAATGACAGAATTCGATAACAAGAACTACATATATTTACGGTAGATGGTACCACATTACAAAATATTAAATTGTCCATCTTGCTAGCTCCGTAAACCTTGAAATGCATAATTTGTTTCTCGTATGTGAAAAGAATAATTTTTAAATTTGTTTCGTCTTTCTTCCTCATCAATGTTGACTGAATTACAATTTTTAATTGAGATTCTTTGTATTTTAGACTATCTCTCATTAGTGTAGAAATGTAAGTGTTGAAATTGAAGATGTACGTTTTTTCATTTTTTTTCTTGTTATAAGCTGCTCTTTATTTATTATTTTTTCAGTATATTGTACCTGAAGATGTTGTTCTGAAACAACGAAACCGGTTGTACATTAATTAATATAATTTTGGGAATTTGAAGACAAGATAGTTTCATTTATTAAATTCAAATATGTTTAACTCTTAATTCCATACTCTGAATAAAAATTTTTGCTCTGGTAACTCCAGCAGCTTCCCCCACTCCAGCAATAACCAGCATTGCATTCTTGTCATTGCGAGCTCGAACGAAACGAATCAGCTGTTTTCCACAAATAGCCATTCGATAATCGTTGAATATATTCAGGAGATGACTAAGCGGTATTCGTAAATGTAAGCTTCCATCTTGACTTGTAATAGGACCGTATGGATAATTCCATCCTGCAATAGCCAGTTCGCGAATTTCAGCTTTCTCATAACATGAAAATCCTCGTACAGTACTAACAAGTCCTGGATCTTTAACTTTATCTATCTCGCTTCCACACAGTTCGTAAGATATTGAATCGAAAAAGAGAGCACCTGCGTTATTCACCAACGAAACATCTCCTGCACCTGCAGTTTTAGTCAATTTTCCTCTGATAGTGACAGCTGCATCGTTCATGAGCCAAACATCAGGTCTATTGATACCAATCTCGATGGTGTCGTTATTTTCAAAGGATTTAATAAAAGGTAAATATGTCCGACTTTCAACTCTGACGATTGAATCATCATTGACGAGAGGGCGGTACAGATCGAAAGCCTGGCTGGATAACATGACCTATAGATTGTAAAAATATTTTATTTTCTAACGTCAGGTGTGATCAGGATGGCTGTTGAATGACTAATGGTTTATGTACTCTTACACCTATATTTTTATACTTGGAGGAAAAAATCAAGACCACTTTTTAAGTTATATTATATATCCTTTTCTTCAACACAGGAAGGTACATTAAATTTCTCGGCGATTCGTCTATCGCGTAACCTGGGTCTACGTTCACCGAAAATTGGTATATTGTATGTGAAGGTCTACCGTTGTGAAATGCTCCCTCGCTGATATTACTATCTATATGTAAAGTTTTAACTCTAACGATATTCACAGGTAAATCTGACTCATGAACCTTGCCAGCTTCTAAAATCTTATCGGAGAATCCCAATAGCCTTCATAAAGAATTTTTCTTCGTAAAATCGATAGAGTATGACTTGTGAAATATCTCGCTTCCTAGAGTATTATTATTTGGTCTCAGGAAAAATATTTCCTTGGAAGTATCCTCCTTCTTTTGTTCTTCTTCAGATAACAAATGTTTTTTCAAATAATCTTCGATATCGGTTATCTCATATGTACCAGTAGGTATAGTTAGGCTTGCTTGCTCCTTGTCAAAATAGTAGAACTGAGTATTATCGTCTATATTCGGTATTGTATTATATGAATAGAATCCGATTAATGCAAGTCCGTACTGGTAATTTTCATCCAATTCGATTGGAAGAACGAAATCAATGGATAACGTTGAAGTGCGACTCTTCAGTGTGAATGTCACAGACATGACTGATGAAAATAAAACTAATAGTCAATATTTATAACATTTTATTCTGTAGAAATTCCAAACACAATTTTCCGCAATTTTCAGTGTTATAGGTCTGATATTGATCTCTATTATATAGTATTTTAACGTTCAAGTAAATCACCAACTCCTTCGGCGGTTTCAAACTACCAAAACTATCGAAATATTCTGCAACATTTTCGTTTTTTGTGTAAGCTGTCCAATGGCTTCCAGATCACTGTGAAGAATCCAAGTTGATCACCCCTCATTCCTTTTTCCACGATTTTTTCGGTAAATTATCACGCATAAATACACCCCTGGAGTAAGGTATATTTTTCGCATAATTATCAATCTCATAATTGTATAGAGCTCTATTGGGCAGCTTAGTTAATAGTTTTTTTGTTTTTTTAAGTAAAGTCCATATCCTCGTTTAGATTTTGTCACGTAGAGCCCTTTACCTATAGATTCCATAGCTTTATTATGACGATGCTCCTCTTCCAACTTTTTAGTAGCATTTTTAGCGTCAACTACGGTTTTGGCAACAGCGCTACCTCCACTCAACAACATTCCCAAAGCAGATAGTCCAGCGAATATTGGAACTAAGGGTAGAAGACCCCCTGATTTTGATTCAAATGGAATAATTCTTGGTACTCGTATGTTTCTACGACCACCTGCTTTCTTGATTGCAAGCCTTGCTGCTTTAAGTGCCCTAATGGATGTCTTTTTCAGATTTCCTTCAATACCTTCTCTTTTCAACATTTTGGCAACAGAGTTAATAACACTCATTTTGAACGACTTTTTGAGACCCATTCCTAGTTTACGTTTAGATTTCATAATTCCTGTAACCATAAGAGCGTGAGATTTCTCTTTGAATTTAGCGTCCTTTGACTTAAATCGTTCCCAAGCTTTATCTTCGAGAATTTTATCAGCTTTATGTCTAACAGATAAATCTTTACTTTTCGAGTAGGAAATGTCATGTTCTTTACAAGCTTCGTCGAGTTTATCAATCCCCTGATCACCTCTACGAAGACGTTCTTCTAACTTGGTACCAGGTCCACAATACGAATAACCTGGTAAATGTAACTCAATAGGCAATTTATTTATTAGTGTGTTGACAAGTCCGTCACCTATGAAAGTTAGCATGATAATGAAATGACTTCATTCAATTCGAACAATATATGGAATCAGACATTTGAATTTTAAAAATTAAGTCTGATACGCCCCTGTAAATTTATGAATTATTTAATACAGAAATGATAGAAACAATATTGGCTGACACGTACATTCTACATAAATTATTCAGAACAGGAAATTTGAGACATTGTCGCAGTAATTATGCGAGACTCTTTTGAATATATCCTTACTAGTATTACAGATTTCAAACGAATTCATGAAATCAATCATATATTCGAAAAGAATCACATGTTTCTTGCATGAGTTCGCTTATAATATTCACCGATTGAAAAATGTATAAACCGAACTCTGATAAAATCTCCTACTTCGATGATATCACATTGTTGGTTCTCTTTAGCCCTTAAAATTAAATGTAATTATAATAGCCAACGGATTTTTCAATTTGAAATTTTTTTTTTTAAGCTTGGTAGAGCAGTGAGCATAGTGTTGATATTCTAATAAAAATATACTGGGTTCAATTCTACATGTGCATTTCTTCAGTATGAATTTTTTTTTCAAAGATTGTTAGTGTTGGACTTCTGATATAGAGGTTCGATCCTCGCGTTGGATTTTTTAATTTGAAACTTTTTTTTTTTAACTTGGTAGAGTCATGGACTCCTAATATAGATATACTGGGTTCAATTCATACATTCAATATGATTTTTTTTTGAAGTTTGATATTGTTGGACTTCTGATATATAGGTTCGATCCTCGCGCTGGATTTTTTAATTTGAAATTTTTTTTTAAAGCTTGATAGTGCTGGACTTCTGATATAGAGGTTCGATCCTCGCGTTGGATTTTTCAATTTGATTTTTTTTTTAACTTGGTAGAGCCATGGACTCCTAATATAGAGCTCGATTTCTTCAATTTTGAATTTTTCAAAAATCAACTTATATTCCTGAACCGTGATCTGTAAGTCAGCTAACGAAAAGTAAAACATTAAAATTTGTATAAGTCTCAAGGGCCCCCATATATTCCTATATATCGAACTCAGTCGTCTGAGCCTGCCCGAAGACACCTGGAAGCCCCATTTACCATTTCAGTCCTCTAGGCCCGCATGCTTATTCTCATAGCCTCACGCATCCACCATCTTGGATTTAAAACATAGAACTGTCAAATGTCATTGGAATCATAGATATCTTAGAGCATAGATCTGTCATACGTCATCCCATCTGTCATTCGTAACTGTAAAACGTCATCGTGAATATCTTAGATATCTTAGAGCATAGAACTGTCATTCGAAACTGTCAAATGTCATCTTGAATCATAGATATCTTAGAGCATAGAACTGTCATACGTCAAACATCTGATCTGTCATTCGTTACTATCAAATGTCATCTTGAATCATAGATATCTTACAGCATAGAACTGTCATATGTCAAACATCTGATCTGTCATTTGTTACATTCAAATTTGAATGTGATTGAAACGCCCTCTGTTGGTGAGATTCTGAATGATGAGAATATAGTGATCTGTCATCTTGGAACGCCATCTGGTGGTCAGGTTCCTAATGACGATAATACAGTGATCTGTAAGAACGCCATCTGTTGGTCAGGTTCCAAATTACTATAATACCGTGGTCCGCCATCTTGAAACGCCATCTTGGAACGCCGTCTGTTGGTCAGAATCCAAATTACGATAATACCATGGTCCGCCATCTTGAAACGCCAACTTGGAACGCCATGTGTTGGTCAGGTTCCAAATTATGATAATACAGTGGTCCGCCATCTTGGAAAATGGCAGCCATCCGCAAAAATGGCCGACTTTCCGATCATAGCCACGCCCCGAAGTCGCGCATGCGCAAAACTGACATACTACTGTGTCCAATCAAAATAATTACAAGCAGCTGGCACTTCCGCTTATACCGGAAGTCGATACCAACTTGCTTATTTCAAATGGAACATCCTATATATTTCAGGGTTTTCGAAAAGAGCATAACATTCTGAGTCGGAAATGTGAAGAATACCCTATGCCTAAACCTAGCCGTTTCAGAGATATTTGACATTTTATAGAAAATTTGACTGGTGCAACGGTTTACAAGAATCGGTATAACTTTCTTCCTGTGAAAGATACTCATTTGCTTCTTGTCACATGAAAAAAAACAAGAAGAAC
This sequence comes from Cynegetis impunctata, assembly GCA_030704885.1. Taxonomy (NCBI): domain Eukaryota; kingdom Metazoa; phylum Arthropoda; class Insecta; order Coleoptera; family Coccinellidae; genus Cynegetis; species Cynegetis impunctata. The sequence continues at coordinate 244,890 of JARQZK010003703.1, read as the reverse complement.
TACGTTCTAAAATTGAAATTAATTCAATAATGTCATACCGAGTGTTCCGTTTTTCGCGTTACATTTCGTCAACTTCAAACCGCGAAAACTCGTTTAGGTCAAATGGAATAACGTGTATTTTTTTACGTCAAGTTGTGTAAAATTGAATTCCCTTTTTTCTGATATTGGCATTGTGGGGGTTAAGGTTACAACTTTTTGAAATATTTGTGATTTTATTAGAAATTCATGAATTGTTGTAATCAATTCATCCAAATAGCCATGATTAGAAACAATCAGTCATTATCTTATGTCAAAAAATGCCAAAACGTTTGAATTATACCAACGAAAACTTTTTAATTTGTTTATTGTGATAATGTAATAACAAGAACTTCCAGCTCATTTGTACTCGATATCCAGAAAAACGGAAAATAACACTAACACTGTAACATGAGTATTAATCGATTGAAGATATGGCATGAACTAAAATAGCAGAGATAAGATGAATTTAAAATATCATTTAATTTTAATTTAATAAATGCCCAAAATTCCGCCCTCGAACCTCGACACATTTCTCGCACCTTCGGATTAGTTCCTCATGGGTAGCTGTTCTAATTGAATCCTATGATACACCTATACATATTAGCAGAACAGAAAATTAATTTAACGTTTAAATTTTCCTGATAAAATTGTAATGCCACCACTCCATCATTTCTTATGGCACAGTTAACATTGAACTGCCAATTTTTCCGAAAGTTTCGCTCTCTGAACATATGGGGATTTGAGTCACTCCAATAATGCGAATTGTGTCTATTAAAAAGTCCATTTTTGGTAAATTGTGCTTCATCTGCCCATATAATATTTCCTAAATAAGAATCGTCACCCTCAGAGCTTATTAGAATAACATCACAATAATTCTGTCTTCTTAGGAAATCTGTTTCCTTTAATTCTTGAACCATATGGAATAAAAACGGATGAAACTTATGTTTTCATAAGATTCTCTGAATTGAATCCTTGCATAGTTCCGATTCCAGAGCAGCTCGTCTTAATGACATCCTTGGAAATGGATGAAAATATCCCAGAATTACTATTTCTATGTTTTTAAATTTTTGCCTTGACAGAGCCATCATTTTTAAAATTTTTCAGTTTGCGTCCTACAGTGTTTGGTGACGGTTTCTGTTTTTCTGGATATCGAGTAGCAAATGTGCTGCAAGTTCTTGATATAATTTATTACTTACATTCTCCATAAATAATAAACAATTTTAAAAAGTCTTCGTGGAATTAATTTAAACGTGCTAGCATTTTTTAACATGAGCCACTATTTTTCGAGATATTTAACGTTGAACATTCTTTTGACTTTTATGTACGAGTCATGTCGGTGTTTTTTGTCATACGATTGCATGTATTGCGTAAAATAAACATTATATCATAAAGAAATATCAAGCAGTATTAGAGTAATGAACAAAATTCATTTTTAATAATTTTAAATGTAAATCAGTAAGAAGAAATATTTTGTATAAGCAAATTGGGTTAGATCCTCATATTTTGAGGTCAAAATTTTCCCGTTAAAATATTTACACATATTAATTAATCACCCTGTATATATATATATATATATATATATATATATATATATATATATATATATATATATATATATATATATATATATACAGTGTGTCCACGGATGGGGTGCCCAAGAGAAAAACCTTTTTTAATTTCAGTTTTAGAGAAAAATGTTATTCTTGTTAAAAAGTTTTGCTTGTTCAAAAACCCCATAAAATTGAATAAAATTCAAGTTTTGCAAAACCTGCTTCATTTTATATACAATTTTATGTAAATTCTCATGACTGTATGCAATAAGTTCGGAAATGTAATAATTATTTAGTGAGTGACTTTCGCAATTTTCTAGGCAACTGTCAACGTCGGTGAATAATTTCATTATTATCAATCTTTCAAATATGCTTGTAAAAAATATATCTTGTAAAGTGCTATGGCACTGGAGCTGTTTCGTATAAGTACGCAATTAATTTATTTAATGAAAAATATCCTAATGTACCAGTTACGAGGAATGGATTAAAAAAATTGTGAATGGATTGACCAAAAAAAATCGAAAAATACGTATTCTGAGAACGATGATGCAGCTTCTGCCCTAGCTATGCATTCAGCACGGGAAAATCCGAAGTAAAGTTTACAAAAAAGAGCAGGAGAAGTTGGTTTCAGCCACTCACAACAAATTTTCGAGCAAAACAAAATTCATCCATTCAAACCAATATTTATTCACACCTTACAAGATTGTGATTATGACATGAAGCTTGACTTTTGTGCAATCTTTGGAGAAAATCTCATGAATTACCATGAATAAAATGTTATAAATATCAACTGTTAGCTTTATTTTCATCAGTCATGTCTGCGATATTCACACTGAAGAGTCGCACTTCAACATTATCCATTGATTTCGTTCCTCCAATCGAATTGGATAACAATTGTCATTACGGGCTTGCATTGATCGGATTCTATTCATATAATACAATACCGAATATAGACGATAATACAAAGTTTTACTATTTTGACAAGGAGCAAGCAAGCCTAACTATACCTACTGGTACATATGAGATAACCGATATCGAAGATTATTTGAAAAAACATTTACTATCTGAAGAAGAACAAAAGAAGGATACTTCCAAAGAAATATTTTTCCTGAGACCCAATAATAATACTTTAAGAAGCGAGATATTTCACAAGTCATACTCTATCGATTTTACGAAAAAGAATTCCCTACGAAGTCTATTGGGATTTTCCGAGATTTTAGAAGGTGGAAAGGTTCATGAGTCAGATTTACCTGTGAAAATCGTTAAAGTTAGAACTATACATATAGATAGTAATATCAGCGAGGGAGCATTTTACAACGATAGACCTTCACATACAATATACGAATTTTCGGTGAACGCAGACCCAGGTTACTCGATAAACGAAACACCTAGAAATTTAATATACCTTCCTGTAGTGAAGAAAAAGATATATAATATAACTTTGAATATTCGAGATCAGGATTTTGAACTGGTCAATTTTAGAGGTGAAGAAATTATAAATAGATTGGAGCTTAAAAAATGCTCTTGATTTTTCCTCCAAGTATGAAGATACAAGAGTAAGAGTACCGAAACCATTAGTCATTCAACAGTCATCCAGGTCACACCTGACGTTAGAAAATAAAATATTTTTACAATCTATAGGTCATGTTATCAGGCCAAGCTTTCGATCTCTACCGCCCCCTTGTCAACGACGATTCAATCGTCAAAGTTGAAAGTCGGACATATTTACCTTTTATTAAATCCTTTGAAAATAACGACACCATCGCGATTGGTATCAATAGACCGGATGTTTGGCTTCTCGTGAACGATGCAGCTGTCATTATCAGAGGAAAATTGACTAAAACTGCAGGTGCAGGAGATGTTTCGTTGGTGAATAACGCAGGTGCTCTCTTTTTCGAATCAATATCTTACGAACTGTGTGGAAGCGAGATAGATACAGTTAAAGATCCAGGACTTGTTAGTACTGTACGAGGATTTTTATGTTATGAGAAAGCTGAAATTCGCGAACTGGCTATTGCAGGATGGAATTATCCAAACGGTCCTATTACAAGTCAAGATGGAAGCTTTTATTTACGAATACCGCTGAGTCATCTCCTGAATATATTCAACGATTATCGAATGGCTATTTGTGAAAAACAGCTGATTCGTATCGTTCGAGCTCGCAATGACAAGAATTCAACCCTGGCCAGTCCTGCAGAGGGAGAAGCTGTTGGAGCTACCAAAGGAGAAATTACAATTCATAGTATGGAATTAAGAGTTAAACATATTTATCCATCAGATCCTCTCAAATTAGAACTTCTTCAATTAATCAAAACGGATAGACCCGTTTTAATCCCGTTCAGACGTTGGGAGTTGCATGAACTACCAGTTCTTACACAAGGTTCGGAAGTATGGAACGTGAAAACTAGATCAATTATCGAATGTCCTCGATTTATAATTTATTGCTTCCATAGAAACAGAAAAGACAATGATATTAAAGATCCAAATTATCTAGATAACATTGACGTATCAGATGTGAGACTACTTTTGAACGGTGAATATATACCCCAAGAAAACCTGAATTAAGATTTCGAAAGGAACGATTTCGCCGAAGCTCATCATAACTATTCGGAATTTTCATCAAGTTATATGAATGAGAGAAAGGCCGCTTTACTCGATTATGCGCAATTCAAGTCACGGGCTATATTTGTAATCGATTGCTCTAGACGTGATGAAAGCTTCAAATCTTCTACAGTGGATGTTAAATTGGAAATTTACGCTAGAAATGGATTTCCAATATCTACAAGAGCATACTGTATAATAATACATGATTGCGTCATCGAATATCTCCCCCTAAGTAAAACTGTAAAGAAGGTGACATCTTTCTAATCAGTTGAAGAAAATACTTTGAAGATGAAGGTTGTAACGGTAGATATCCAAGGATTCGTCATTGCTGGAGAATTTTGTCTGAAAGAGCTAGCTATAAATAATGGAAATCAAGTCGCTCATTTCATATTCAAACCTCCAAGCGAATATTCAACACTTACTCTAGAAGATAAGAAACAAATCAGATACTTGGAACGATATCATCATGGTCTGAGGTATTCAGAGGGGAATATATTGTACGAAGAAATAGATGCTATTCTCAAAAAACTACTAACCAATGTAGATATCGTATATGTGAAGGGAAAACAAAAATATGATTTTCTATTGAATAAATTAAATTGTATTGGTCTGACGCCTCGAATAATAAATGTAGAAAATTATGGTTGGACCCCCACCAAAGTTTCAATTGAAACGACCTCTGTGCATGCAGCATGGTAGTGGGGAGCGCATGTGCAGTATGACAAATTCCAAAGATTCGTTTGAATGGGTTTGGAACTTCATACCGAAATAGAACACCATACAGACATGTCTGCTATAGATCTACATTTAGAAAATATAAAAATACTGAAGAAGAAAATTGCTGCTTATGAGGCTAAGAAGAAGATGTTTGATTCCTTCACACGAATGTCCTTGGATCCCTGGTTTGATATTTTTCATAATAAAAATAGATTCAGTAAACTGAAATGTAAATCTGGAAGATGTGCCTAATAAGAAATGTGTGAAGAATTATTGTTTTATTTATTTATAACCTCTCAATCAAATAGTATTCAGTATACGTAGAGCATTAACAGAGTAAAGATGTCTGAAGAGTCACTCTATGAAATAATAGTGAAATATATATTCATATCAACATATCTGCTTATATCTATGTTCGTTCTTGTTTTAATCAGATGTTTCTATAATGTAAAAATAACTTCTCTGCCTAAAAAATATATATTCTACGATAATCATGTAAAGTGTACGGGGTGTGGTTTAACCATATATTGCTTAGATAAACCTCTACAAACTGAATGCAACATTTTAGAAGATGAACGACGTTGGAATAAAATTGATGGAAAAATATATTGTTGTCCATTGAAATATATTGGGAGAGGCTTAAATGAGGACTATGCTGATGGAATAGCTTGCTCAAAATGTCAATACTTCGGATCTTGTAGATGTGAATGTATTATTTATCAATATTCAAGGAAACATAAAAGTAAATTGTTTTTGAAATGATTATATATTTATATAGAGATTGTTTTTTATTTACACTAGTATCAAGATGTCTGTCATACAACAAACAACTAAGCTACCGATTGATAATTTAGATATTTTCGAGGATCAGATTGCTAAAAGACATGGTGATTTATTCCCAAACAGATAAATATGGGTTTAGAGTTATAGTGAAGAATTTCACCTTGAACAAAGGACGTTATCGAATGGGCTTTGATAAATTTATAAAAGTAAAATCATAATAGATTATTGTTCAGTTGACTTTCAGCATCATGACTCCCAAGAAGGAGCACCAACGTAAACTTAAGATTCAACAGCTTGTTAGAGATGTAAGGAAAAAATATGCTTCCTTCAAGATGGGACGATCTGAGGAGGATAAAACGATTCAACTAATATTTTCTCCAATAACTGAACGTCTTGAACGAATAGAGGATAAGCAAGTGGCTTCAATACTCCCAACGTGCAACTATTCAACCCCCAACGACTGGGTTGAAAATTACCCCGTTGTTCAACAAGTATGCGTTACAACGATTACGATTTCCTGCGACACCGTTATCGAGTGGATTCCAACGGGTGTTTTCCCAAACGACCCCGTTCCAATCGACCCCCGTCGGATCCCAACGAATGGGCCCCCGAACGACTCCGTTCCAATCGGCTCCGTTGAAATATCCTCCTCCTCCTCCTTCAATAACAATCAATAAACCTAGCGAAGGTGATGAAGGTAGTTCACCGTTTAAACTGAAACGTTCGAAGATAGTTTCTACTCCTAGATTTCTACCTACAGATATAGTAGCTGAATCTAAAATTGAGAAATACTCTGATGCTAACGACGACGAAGATAAATCTATATTAGTAGGAGAAAATCCTGAAAAATCACAACTACTATTTGACGAGTTGAAAAATTCCGAGCAGTTGAATGAATACTTCGCACAATATCCAGAACCAGTACGTAAATATATCAATCAGGCTTGGAATCAGTCGACACACATTGATCCTACTTTCGGACCAAAATACGACCCCGAGTTATCGAAGTGGACCCTGGGTAACCGTGTAATTGATTTCGATAAAAAAAGCGGTAACATTATTATTGAAGGTCGGGAATTTGTCGGTACCCCCGGTCTTTATGAGCTGATTTTCATGAAAGATCCTCAAGAATATACCGATGAAGATACAGGAAATTATAGGAGACTTTTGGAAATAAAAAATGTACATAAAAGGGGATTTGACCCCACAAGACCGGTAAGAAGTAGTAAGAGTGATAAATATAGACCTATGGAGTATGTCTACTGGGATGATGTGAATGAGATCGTAGATCGACTCCGTTTATTATACGCTTCTAAGATTGCTGGAAATTCCTCTAATGACAATGAAATCGAGTCGATTATCGAGGAGCTTCGTGAAGCTAATGTTATATACTAAAGTAGGGTGAAAAACTATTCAATCTAATCATGTCGATTGATAAGTTTGGTCGTTCGTCTCGTACGACACACGTGAAACGTATGAGAATCGAAGGATTCCCCACAAATGCGCAAGGTGACTTTGATTTTGGTACGCATAAACTCTGTAACGTTAAAATACCAAGAAGTGACACAGATGGAGCTACCAAAGAATACGTAGATTCTAAGACGAATGAGGTGAAATCTGATATGAAAGAACTCGAAAAGAAACTGATGAAAATTTCGGAAACTCATGAATTGAATATGCGAGGTAGGATAAATGTTAATGATGATAAACTTACAAATCTTGGAAATGAATTAAAGAAGCTGAGTGATAAAATTGAAGTTAATAATAAATCATCAACAACAACAGCAACAAATATCAGACGATCATAAGGATATAAGAAACCTATTGATTGAATTCATGTTAATAAAACATCAACCCCCTCACACCAATGATGCAACATTCACGAGAAAAAAATCAAGTAGTCAAAGAACTACATAAACCTGCACGAAGAAATTTCGTACGAAGGCGTACAATCATTAAGGGATTAGATGACTTGTGGCAATGTGATTTGGGGCAGATGGACATGTATGCTCGCGAAAATAAAGGAAACAAATTTATTCTTGTAGTCATTGATTGTTTCTAAAAGTTTGTGTGGGCTAGGGTATTGAAAACGAAGATCGGTGAAGAAGTCACTCGTGCGTTTTCGGATATACTCGAGAAAAGTGGTAGGAGGCCTAAGAACCTACAGTCGGATCAAGGAAAGGAATTTTTTAATACAAAATTGCAGAATTTAATGAAAAAATATAATATTAACCACTATAATACGTATAGCATCAAGAAAGCTGCCATTGTTGAACGAGTTATACGCACTCTCAAGGATAAATTGTTTAGATATTTTTCATTGAATGGAACTCACAAGTGGATAGATGTGCTTGAGAATCACGTTGACAAATATAATGATTCTAAACATAGAACTATTGGAATGAAACCACGTGACGTCACTAAGAAAAATGAAAAACTCTTACTGAGTACAGTATATTCTCACATAAAGATTGCTGGAAGTAATAAATTGAATGTTGGCGATATGGTACGAATCAGTAAGGCCAAGCATGTGTTTTCAAAAGGATATACACCTAACTGGACTACTGAGCTGTTCAAAATCGCTAAAGTTCAGATAATCAACCCAGTTACTTACCTACTCGAAGATACCGAAGGACATCCCATCAGTGGTGGTTTTTACGAAGAGGAATTACAGAAAGCTAAATACTCTGACGTATACTTGGTGAAAAAAGTCTTGCGCAGAAAAGGAAATAAAGTGTTTGTTCATTGGTTAGGAATGCCAAAGTCACATGATTCTTGGATATATGTCAAAAACAAACTATAAGTTCAGTTGAGTATTGAAGTTTGAAGCGTTAAGATGTCCCAAGACAGCGGTTTTATCGACCAAGAATTGGATAGAATTTTGGGTGTCTACGATGAGGCATCAAAAAATGAAAAAAATTTTATTTTCAATTGTGGCTTTAACGCTGAAATATTTCTAGTTGAAAATGGTTCGAGTCCAGCTCGAGACTTCAGTCCTGCCGTGAGAGTTAGCTGTAATGAAGTCGTCATGTCCTTTGATGAATATGAATGGGAATAGTTCGTGGAATAAATTGAGCATAATGGTGTAGGAGTAAATAATAGTGGAGCTGAAGTGTTTTTCGATTAAGTAGAAAAAGTGTTCTCAGTAGCTAAATGGGAAAATTATTTATATTTCACAGCATCTGATGTATCCGAACTTATCAAGTTGAATGATATTTTAAGCAAAAGAATTGAGATGTTACAAACTATCAATTTTCTTTTTTATTATCGTAAATTTGTACTAATTGTTAAAGAAATTACTTGGAATAGCAATAAATCTATTGAGGATGTAATTCATGCCTTCTGTAATATAAATCCAACAATTGAAAGTTATGGAATTTTAGAATGTATGTACTTTAATAAAAATAGAGTTTCAAATGATGTAGAAAGAGAAAAGTTCAATTTCGTAGGAGAATAAAACATTCAGTTGAATATAGAGTTTTATTTACAAATGTAGAGTGTAAAAAAATATAAACCTTTTGTATATATATATATATATATATATATATATATATACACAGTGGCGTAGATAGCTTTTTGCGATGGGGGGGCGATATGACTTAGTGCAAAATTTCATAAGTTTTTCTTCTAAAGTTCTATTCTTGTTGATAAAAATAATCTTTCATGTAGGTAGTACAAAATAAGCAGAAAAATTGAATTAAATTGCTAAAATTCAAATTATTTGAATTGGAAAAAATTTATCAAAAATTAGTGAAAAATTGAATTATATTAAATTGGATATATAAATCATTGAACATATTCTTGGGAAAATAAGAAGAATATCTAGTTTTCGGCGTTTTTCGACATTCATGACTTCGTCAACTGTGATTCCAATTTCACGATGAATTGCCAGAGCAGCCAAACCTTTCAAAAACAAAAAATTAGACAAACATGAGTTTTTAATTTGCAATGAATTTTATATATTCAGAAGGGTCATTACAAGTCCACTTCTTTTATCGTGCTCCTTTGAATAGTTTCTATTCGCTTCAAACGTCGATACCGACAGCATAGCTAATATTCTGAACAACATATTGATATTCGAAAAAAAAATTTCTAGGCAATCATCAAGCTCTATTATTGAATTTTTAGGCTTAACATCGCCTTTACGAATTAAATATTTCTTCCACACTTTCAAGTTACGAGAACAGCAGGTGTGGCAGTAAGAAATTTTTGATAAAACTCATCACTTTTGATGAATTTATCAACTGATTTGTCAATTTCGTATAAATCATGCTTGAAAAACATCGAAAATCTTTCAAATATATTTAGTCTAGTCAAAAAGTGCTTTTTTGTTCAACTTTTATCAGCAGTCTCGGAAAAATATGAGCAAGGTGTCATTCGATTCGTAATAGCATATAGAACTTTTTGAGATAAATAAAAATTCGCTCGCAAAAATTGTGAAAGTAAACAATATACTGAAAAAGAGGGGGGTTGGTTCTTTGCCAATATGTCAGAAACTAATTGAGATTTTTGAAATATGAAGAAAGATTCGAAAAGAAGAGGAAATTTCCTTAAAAAAAAGACCCAACTACTGGAACTGTAGGATCAATATTCATAATTTTCTCAGATAGGTAAAAATATGGCCGAAAACGGGTAATTTCACTTCAACAATTATTTTTCCATATTAAATATGAAAATTAAGGAATGAAAAATTCAGACAGTTACTAAATCGGTGAATGAGCAATAATCCAGCGATAATAGCGATTTTTGAATTAATTATGCAATAGTTAATTAACAATTTTTTGGTACTTGAACATGAAAATTGTAAGTGTGATAAATGTTCACTATGGGTCTGAAATTATTTTTCATTCTTGGAGCTATTATTATAAGGCTTCAGAGTAAATTCCCATTGAAATTTTTCAGTTGTTTATTGACAATTTTCGTAGGTATAGTTTTGCAAAATCAAAATTAATTTTTTTTATAATTTTAATGATCCGTTTTTTATTATCGGAAGCTACATGGAAATGGTTTTTTCAATATTCATCTCCTATTGTTTAAAAAATTGTTATAAACAAATGCGTCGTTTATAAGAGAATCAAGAAAATAAAGTACTGATTAATCAAAGTGCGTAAATTGTTAATAAAAGACTGAAAAATTTAATTTTTTTAACAGGAATCTATTCTGCATTTTTTTGAAACTAGCTCCAAGGAAGGAAAAAAGTATCAGATCTATAGTTTAACAGTTATTACACTTGCAATGTTCTTGTTCAAGCAGCAAAAAACTATTGCATAACCAATTGAAAAATCGCGATAAAAATGTTTTGTCACTGGATTATTGTTCATTTACCTATCCAGTAAGAACCTGAAATTTTTCATTTCTTAATTTAATATTTAATATAGTTGAACAATGTTTATTGTTAAAGTGTCCCAAATGGGCGCTACTTTCGCAAGCCATACTACCCGCTGTCGGCCGTATTTTTACTCTGAGAAAACTATGAATATTAATCCTACAGTTCCGGGAGACTTTCTTTTAAAAAATTTTCTCTTTTTGTATATGTATTTAGATATCAACTAGTTTTTGAGATAATTTTTTCTTTCAGTAAATTGATTATAAGTTTTACAATTTTCAAGAACGGAACTTAAATTTTTTCAAAAAATATCTTCATGCTCTTTCGAATCGAATGACACCTTGTTCATATTTTTCCGAGACTCATGAACAAAATTGAACAAAAAAAGCACTTGTTGACTAGACTATATTCTCATGATAAGTAAATCTTTCTCCAAGTCCAGAAATGGATTGAACGCTATCACAGAAAATTTTTATTCACTTCAAAATGTTATGGAGTAATTAAATTGTCAAAGCCAAAAGTTACTCATATTTTGATACCTACTCTACCTCAAAAAATATTCGAAATATTAAATATTGATTGAAAATATTCTATGTAAACAGAAATTTAATCAGTCACTAGGAACAAAAAACGTGTGTGACATGGAAAATTTTATTAACCAAGGAAGAAGTCAATCATAACCTCTTCGCACTTCTTTTCTTTCCAAATTTTATACTACTTATACTATTAAACAAAACTGCTTGTGTTTTAGATATAATACTACACCATTAAACAAAAGTTCGAGCAGTTTTGTTTAATAGTAAGTATAGTATACAATTTATAAAGAGAAGAAGTACGAGGTGATTTTGGTTGACTTCTTCCTTTCGAAATAAAAATTTTCTATTAGACCCATTTGAACTTTTTTGAACAAGTTTTTTGCTCAAAGTGACCGACTAAACTTACTAATTGAACATTGAATAGAATATGCTCAAAACTAATAGTTACTTCACCCAAAATTAGAAAAACGATTCAATTTCTTGATTATAATTATAATGTTGAAATTATAAGTAGATATTGCACACACAATTGCACAGTCGTCACGAAAACATATCTACATGATTTTCATATAATCGCACATACATAATACCAAAACAGGTGCTAGTGCTTAATAAATTTCATGTATACTCAAATACGTAGATACGAAGACTTTTATTCAATTCTATTATAATTTTCGTAGGCTCATTGGGGGGGATTGATCCCCTTGATCCCCCCCCTATCTACGCCACTGTATATATATATATATATATATATATATATATATATATATATATATATATATATATATATATATATATATATATATATATATATATATATATATATATATAAGTATATCAGCTATGTAGGTTCTGCACCGGAAGTCGGCCATTTTATGGCGATAAATTCAAACAGCAATGTCATTTCTGCGCATGCGCGAACTCTGGACGGAAGTCGGCCATTTTGCGAACGTCGGCCATTTTCCAAGATGGCGGACCACAGTATTATCGTACTTTGGAACCTGACCAACAGATGGCGTTCCAAGATGGCGTTTCAAGATGGCTGACCACAGTATTATCGTAATTTGGAACTTGACCAACAGATGGCGTTTCAAGATGGCTGACCACAGTATTATCGTAATTTGGAACTTGACTAACAGATGGCGTTCCAAGATGGCGTTTCAAGATGGAGGACCACAGTATTATCGTAATTTGGAACTTGACCAACAGATGGCGTTCCAAGATGGCGTTTCAAGATGGCGGATCACGGTATTATCGTAATTTGGAATCTGACCAACAGATGGCGTTCCGAGATGTCGGACCACGGTATCATCGTAATTTGTAACCTGACCAACAGATGGCGTTCCAAGATGGCGTTCCAAGATGGCGTTTCAAGATGGCGGATCACGGTATTATCGTAATTTGGAATCTGACCAACAGATGGCGTTCCAATACGGCGTTTCAAGATGGCGGACCACAGTATTATCGTCATTCAGAACCTGGCCAACAGAGGGCGTTCCAAGGATTCAAGACGACATTTGACAGTAACGAATGACAGATGTTTGACGTATGACAGTTCTATGCTCTAAGGTATCTATGATTCAAGATGACATTTGACAGTAACGAATGACAGATAGAATGACGTATGACAGCTCTATGCTCTGAGATATCTATGATTCAATATGACATTTGACCGTAACGAATGACAGATGGGATGACGTATGACAGTTCTATGCTCTAAGATATATATGGTTCAAGATTACATTTGATAGTTACGAATGACAGATGGGATGACGTATGACAGATCGATGCTCTAAGATATCTATGATTCAAAATGACATTTGACAATTATATGTTTTAAATCCAAGATGGTGGATGCCCGAGGCTATGAGAATAAGCATGTGGGCCTAGAGGACTGAAATTGTAAATGGGGGCCTCCAGGTGTTTTCGTGCAGGCTCAGACGACTGAGTTCGATATATAGAAATATATGGAGTCTTCATGGGGGCCCTTGAGACACTTATACAAATTTTAATGTTTCATTTTTCGTTAGCTGACTTACAGATCACGGTTCAGGAATATAAGTTGATTTAAAAAAAAAAATTCAAAATTGAAGAAATCGAGCTCGGGGTTTGAACTTTTATATTAGGAGTCCATGGCTCTACCAAGTAAAAAAAAAATCAAATTGAAAAAATCGAGCTCGGGGTTTGAACCTCTATATCAGAAGTCCAACATTATCAAGCTTAAAAAAAATTTCAAATTAAAAAATCCAGCGCGAGGATCGAACCTATATATCAGTCCAACACTATCAAGCTTCAAAAAAAAAATCATTCGGAAGAAATCCACATATAGAATTGAACCTGTCACATTAGGAGTCCATGACTCTACCAAGTTAAAAAAAAAAAATTATTTCAAATTAAAAAATCCAACGCGAGGATCGAACCTATATATCAGAAGTCCAACACCCCCAAGCTTAAAAAAAAATTTCAAATTAGAAAAGCCAGCGCGAGGATCGAACCTATATATCAGTTCAACACTACCAAGCTTAAAAAAAATTCATACTGAAGAAATCCCCATGTAGAATTGAACCTGTCATATTAGGAGTTCACTGCTCTACCAAGCTTTCAAAAAAAAAAATTTCAAATTAAAAAATCCAACGCGAGGATCGAACCTATATATCAGAAGTCCAACACTATCAATCTTGAAAAAAAAATTCATACTGAAGAAATCCACATGTAGAATTGAACCCAATATATCTATATTAGGAATTCAACACTATGTTCACTGCTCTTAAAAAAAATATTCAAATTAAAAAATCCAGTGTGAGAATCGAACCTCTATATTAGTCCTGAATCGGGGGGGGACACTGTAAAATATTGAAGATTCATTCGGGTCATGAAGTTAGTGATTATTTATTATGAATTTTTTACCTATACACAGAGAGAGAGAGAGAGCTTTATATATAGAATTTTTTTTGTTAACCTTATGTATATGGATTTGTATATAGCTATGTTAACAGAATGAAATTATTTCATTTGAACCTTATGTATATGATGTATTATTTCGCTTTATCTACATAATGCTTTGTATATATATATATATATATATATATATATATATATATATATATATATATATATATATATATATATATATATATATATATATGTTGACGTAATAGAATTATTATAAACTATTTCGTTTGAACCTTATGTATATGATGTTGTTTTCTATATAAGTAGAATAAAATTATTTCGTTCTTTATTTCTTATATGATTTATACATAATACAAAGGTTTCACTTACTTCGTTTTGAACGAAATAATCGTAAAACAGGTATCGAACAAATTAAATTATAGATGAAATACTTACCTAATGATTGATTTTCGAATACGCTCTATATGTTATTTCATGTAATATGGTTTTCATTAAATATTTTCAATAGTCTCTTATGAATATACTACTATACTTGAATATAAATTATTTTATCAATTCACATAAGTGTGAACTATAACGAATTCAAACCGATATATTGTTAGTTGTATAAATTAATGGTCATCATATATATAAATAAATAATTAGATACAGGATTTTAACATAAAAATTCAAGATCATTCAGATCTAAGGTATTGATACCCATATGGTACAGTGTCGGTTCTATGAGTAGATATAATCCTTTTGTCGTCGTTGGCTGATAATGCTATTTTTGATGTTTTCTTCGATGTTACTATATGCTTGTCTGATTGTATGGAATTTTGCTGTCTTGTGAGGATTTCGTTGTTGAACAAAGTACGTCTGTAGTCTTCGAATGTGATCGTTGCAAGTGAAGATTTTGTTACACCTTTAGCAGTCTTTTTTTCACTCTGATTGAGTAATCTAAAGGTGTACATCTTCAACCTCAATCCAATGAACTCCACCATGATTTTGCCCTCATTTTCATCCTTCATCAGTCCAATTACCTTCTTGTTCCTCGGGGGAATACCGAAAACATTATTATCACCATAGTCAGATGTGTCAAATTTTGACACATTTTCCCTCATGATGTTGTAGATGTTTTGATGTTTGCAATGGCATATCAAACTGTCAGTGTCCGTATAAAAAAGCTCGATGTTGCTGTCATTTGATTTTGTTTCAATAAAATTGTAAAGAAAATCGTAAAGATGAGTTTTTGAAATATCTAAAATCGAAAAATCAACGTATATGGGTTTACTGAATACTATTTGAGTTTTATTGAGTTCTATTATAGCAATGTCGTCTATGATAACAGAACTGTGGAAGTTTGGTAGAGCTATCAAATTTTTAGCACCATACCTACCCTCCCAACTATTAACAATTTTGATGATTTTATATTTTCTAATATTCTCTAAAGTTTTGCCAAATACCGCCTTATTCATTAGTTTATAAATATATTTTTTGAATTCATTCTTACTTTCAGCTCGTAATTTTGAATTTAGATCTATATAGGGTTTCATCCATGCTTTTTGATTGAAACGTAGTACTCTGTGAATATTCCTTATTTTCAAACCAGCTTCCAAACATTTTTTCAAATATCTATAATGGACCACATAGATATTTTTTGGGTATAAAGTTGTCAGTAATTTTTCCTGTTTATTTTTGGATAGACGGGGTATCATTTTCTCGGGACAGAATGGGAGATCTTTATGAGATTCGTGTAAATCTAGGGGGTAGTCTAAATCAACTTCATAAAAATATCCCACATCTGAGTTGTCAGGAATCAAGGATGGGTCTGTTGGATATTCGTCTGTCCATTCAAAATTATCATACGGTAGATAGTTCTGCATGGTAGCCCCGTATAAGTTCACGACGTCGAAATACATCAAATAGGACTCTGGTTCGTTAGGATTATATTGTTCTCCCATATACTTATTAGCCTTTCCGTGCCGGTTACAACATTGAGATATACCCCCTCGCAACCCTTTCTCGATAAACATGACTTGGTTGATATCCTTCAACAATTTTAATTTCTGGTGTGTATATTTCAACATTGCATCCCATGTGTAACCAGGTAGGGAACAATAATGAGCAGGGTCGAGTGAATAGGTGTTCATACAATCTTGTCTGAAGTTTTCAAAAACGTCTGCTAGTAGCAAAACATCAGTTTTGAGGTAAAGATCACTGTATTCACGCATATTATTCAAGTTAAAAGAGTCCCATACTTTCAAAGCATGTTTATAGTCTTCGTCTGAAATGTTTGTGTCAGTCAGTTTATTGTTGAATTGTTCTTTTGATGGAAGTGCTGTATCGTCAAGTCTGTCCCATAAATTCATGTAGTCATACGGAAAAACCCCTTTTCTGTTCAGGTTTC
This sequence comes from Cynegetis impunctata, assembly GCA_030704885.1. Taxonomy (NCBI): domain Eukaryota; kingdom Metazoa; phylum Arthropoda; class Insecta; order Coleoptera; family Coccinellidae; genus Cynegetis; species Cynegetis impunctata. Next base: position 228,054 of record JARQZK010003703.1, on the reverse strand, counting down.
AAAAAAGACGCTAATTTCCCTATACCTGTTGACATAAATCTAAATGAGTCTATAAATCTGAATGAAATGAATGAATCTGCTAGATGTTTCGTAAAACCTATGTATCGATATTTATTGATCGGTAGAACATCAACTCTGCCATCGATATCTGACACAAGATTTTTTTATTATGAAGTGTGAATCATATCCACTAAGGTTGTGCAGGACGACGGCCACATTCTGTCTGTTTTTGTAATTCAAATTACAGTCTTGATGTGCAGGACCTTGATAACGCCCTGTGAAATGACAGTGATCTTTAACTCTGATATCTGTAGGATTAAATGGATTTTCACAGATATGACACTTTTCAGACTTGTAAAATGAACTCCATTCTTCTTTCGACAGTTTATTCATAGGGACGTTATGAAGAAAACAGGGTTCCATATCTTCAGCCAGTTGAGAAAGCTCTTTCATGAACCAAGACTGACAATCTTGCCCTGTATATGACTTATAATAGGATATTGAGTCATCGAAACTACAATGCAGATAATAAGTAATGTAAGGAATGTGTTTTTGATAAATCCCAGTTTTTTCAGATATTTTCTCCTCTGATTCAACCAAAAGACATTCAATATCAGCGTAAACTATAAATGGGGTCTTTTCCTTATTCAAAAAATTTTTAAACTCTATAAAATCAACTCCCTCCGGAGGACACGATACTTTACATTCGTTTAGACTGTCACAATAATTTTTATGATTTTCTGATGAATTTTCAGTTTCAAAAAGATTGAGACATATATCGCAAAAATAATGTCTTTGAGACCTTCTAGAATTTTGAGATCTAACTAGACGTGACATGCTTTTTATCCAAGTAAAATGATAAACTGTTTTTTCTTCAAAGTTGTCAGTTTGCATCATGAAATCGCTATAATTTTTTTCAGTTTTTACCATTAATAAATGTATACGCTCCTTATCTTTATTTTTGCTCAAAAATATCGGAACCACGTTTTCTTCTCAATCGCGTACACGTTAATTGCTAAATCGTTGAGTTTTTCGAACTTAGGAATTTGGTCTAGAGTTATTGGGAAAAATATATCCTCATATTTCAAAATAGAGCTAGGTGGTGGGTATGAAGAAGTCCTATCAATATTCTTCTTAGCAGGTCTTGAACATGACATGACTGCCCAAAGGAAACAATGCGAGTCATTATTCTTAACATTCACTACGGATTTTTTATTTTGAATAAACATGGTAACTCTACATATGTAGAATTACCTATTGTTATCGGTCTGTATTCATTTATATTGATTTTTGGGTTAAGAATTTGTAAAAGAGCCCACCCACTGTCACGCTCCTGAAACTCATCCATTTTCCTAAGAATGACAGCTCGAAATTTAGTATTATACAATTCTTTCAAGTCATCGAAGAGATCAACAACAGAACTTTCAGTAGCAAATGTTTTAATACTTTCCACCCTAGTATCTGGTTTGATATAATTGCAGCTTAAAATTATATTAACTTTTAAAATTGAATTTTGAAGAGCTGATTTTATTTTATTATTAAAATTTCTGAAAGTTCCACTGAGGAACTCTTCGGGATCTTTGATTGAATTATTAATAATCACTCCTGTTCGCATTCTATTCTTAAAAGCCGAATCTACGTCCCTTCAAATTAAACGTTTCGACTGACCCCCCAAACCAGAACCCCTTTTGAGAATAGATTGACGTATATGCTTGATATTTTTACGATAAGTTGAGAATTGTTAAATTGGTCTCGAGTTTGTGGAAGCTTGTTAGAGAATGAGGAAAATTCTTACCCCTTGTATATCTAGTAATTCCCAATATTATTTTATTTATATAATTCAGCCATCTACCAACTTCTTCCACAGTTCTAATTAATTTTAAACTTGCTCCAAAAGTTTTGACAGCATCATCAGAAATCTTCATTATACTCATGGTTGACTAGGTGCTGCTACAAAACAAAAAATATCAGTTAACTTTTGTTTTAATATGTACACAGAAAAATAAATTCCTTACCTTCGGTATAAAATATTAACAGTTGAACGAATAATTGAACAAGTATCTAACACTTAATTATCGCTGTGTGTGTGTTACGAGTTGGAAACTATCGTAAGACTGAACCTTCAAAGAAATAGTTCAAATATTTATAAACATTTTAATGAGAATTTGCTGATTCAATATTCATATTAGTACAGGGATGTACACCTAATATAATTATTCATGAAAAATACGTAATAACTATACATATATCTAACATTTGAAATTTCATTCGTTTTGTACATCCCTGCACTAATATTAATATTACATCAGCAAATTCTCTTTCCTCCGTTCGACCCAGTTCTACACGTGTCTCTTATCTTTCGATGACCTCGAGACAATTTCAAGTATTTATGATCATTCTAATGAGAATTTGCTGATGTCATATTCTATGCGATACATCGACTTCAATTCATATAGTTCATTTTGTTTTCACTTGAACGCGATTATATTTAATATATCAAAATGGACTGAATTTTTAAGAAAATAACTATTTCTTTTTAATAACTATGTATGTAATTTGATATCCAAATCTACGAAGACGGCCTCCTATATACCAAAAGAATTTCTGTTCCCCTACGGTCCTATATATCATATAATTTCAATCTACTGAACACACATGAAGACTCCTGGGGGCCCCCATGTAGAATCCTGGGGGCTCCGGTGCCCCCATGAAGACACCCGAGGGCCCCCATTCCTATATATATCATATAATTTCAATCTCCTGAACCCACATGAAGACTCCTGGGGGCCCACATGAAGACTCCGCGGGGATCGGTGCCCCATGAAAAATCCCTGAGGGTCTCATAAAAAAATTCAGTTCTCTGGGCCCCCATACGTATTCTCATACCTATATTTACAGTTGTTCGCGCATGCGCAGAAATTACATTTCGGACTTGTTGAAGTGAGTTAGAACCGCCCTAGGTACACTTCTAGGGTTAAAAAATTGTAGGTAGGTATTTTAGAAACATATCTTGGATGTGATTGGTTTTGGTACGAATTGGTTGGGGGGTTGATCTCCTGGGGCGAAAATAAATATTGTTTACACATTAGAGGGCGCATTTTTTTTTAAATTTGTGAAAAAAATCATAATTTAATGAATATAGTTTTAAAACTGGATGCGTTATGAAAACCTGCTGTTCTATGCAGCTCGCTGCGATAGAGTTTTTCATGTAAAAAGTGTTAGAAAACCAGCTGCGCCATTGTTTGTAAAATTGTTATTGATATAACTTTTATTTGTGCGAAGAGCAGGATTTGTCCGATGCAGAGTTTTTGACCACGTGAGATTGAGTGAGATTTTTCTCGACCACCTCGCCCCCCTAAGAACCTCACGTAATTAATGGATGTCCCCTAATGCAGATTTCCTCATCGATTATTCTCGAAAATTATCTTCACATTATGAGACTAATGAAGCGTTGAATTTGATTTAGATCAATGAACACTTCATATTTTTTGAAGTGAATAAATTTCAAATAAAGTCAATGCGAAAATGATTTCCTAAACTAATCGAAAACAGTATTTTTTTTGATTTCAAAATATGAATATCTTTATTGAATTCAATGAAGTCTACAGTAGCTATCATACATAATAATATATGCAAAATTCTATTATAACTATCAGTTGGTTAGCCAATGTCCTTCAGCGGTGGCAAATAATTCAAATTGATTTTGCCATCCAACTCATTAATACATTTTTGAAATTAATGTAACATTCGATCAAAATACACTACAAACTTACTCACCTGCATAAGAAGAAGGCCAACTATAAATCCTGATCCTTGGCAATATCCAACCTCTCGATCATGGAGGGAATATGCTTTGATAACGTTGAAGAGCGATTCTTGTCCTAAGCCATCTTTCTCTTTGAAGAAATCATGTTCTGGATAAGTCCTAGCTATGTCCCGTCTTATTACCTTTTCGCAGGGAGATTTTGTCTGGAACAAGGAAAGAAAAATATTCAACAATCATAACTTTATAAAGAAATAAAAAACTAACTTTTCACAGGTTGGAATGAAAATCTATTGAGTAATCGCGTTTCGACAAAACATTGACTTCATCTCGTACTAAACTATGGTATCACAAAACAATCTATACGAAAATTGAATATAACAGAGGGGTTCCTAGAGAAACTAAATAACAACAAGCAATTCATTCAGAGTTATTAGTAGGTACATTGAACAGATTAAGGAGAGGAGAAGGGTTTACTTCAATCTGGTTGTTAACTAAGTTTCCGGAATGTTTATATTTATTGATGCATAGGGATTCCCGACAGTTGGTTTTATGGAGACTATTTTCTAATTGAAATATATTATAATTGTGATTAAAGGTATGGTTTTCTTGAATAAGAAGAAAATAAGAAGAAACCCATACCTTTAATCACAATTATAATATATTACAATTAGAAAATAGTATGCCAGATTGAGATTTCTTGCTGAGTATCTGAAGTAATGCGAAAAATTGTACCTTCACAGTTTCAACAAAGAATGAATTGTTAAATAAAAATGATTTTATATGTTTTTCGTTTCTTCCTTTGTGGAATGAATAGCTCATAACGATTGGTTGATGGGTAGGTCAGTTTCCAGAAAAACAATATTTTATTGAAAATTTTGCTACCCAATGCAATATCTTCAAATATACCCAAGTTTCTCGCCAAATGGAAGAATATGTCTCGAATTTCTAATGTTTGTGTAGTTCTGGCTACTATATAGTTCTGAGCGGTACTATCATCTGAAAAAATCGATTCAAGAAAGACACAAGGTTTATAGAAAGCCGATACATAGAATGATATTTCATAACACCATCCAACACATTTATAATTTGTAGTCAAAACACTAATTACAAGACACTGTCAGATGAAAACCAAGAAAATAGAGCACAGTATCTAGTAATAAAAATAAGTCTTAAATGCAAAGAATTTCTGCATTGAAGACGACTAAAACAAAACAACTGCCAAAGGAATCATTCCTTATCTTTAACATCCGACAAAGAAGCAGACTCGTGAAGAGCAATCAAATAGCATATTTTTATACAGATACAGCAAACTAGTCCATTAGCAAAAATTTAAATACTGCAAGGGGTGTAGGAAACGTACGAGATTCCTTGCAAACATCATGACAAGGTCCACATAAGCAAGCATAAATAGACGAACAAAGGTATGTTAGGAGGAACATCACAGTATGCGACAAAACAGAAAAACATCTCTGGCTCAACATGTTTGATCAACTGGAATTCTGCAAAATAGAAGATAAGAACACGAACACATGAGAAAATATCGAAAAAGACCAAACAACCTTGACTACAAGCGACAATACTCACAGGTTATCTACCTGAAAAATGAGATCTTGCCGAAAAGTGGTCAGCAGTGTCATCCAGAAAAGACGCTTAGTAATGGCTGTAATAATTTTCACTTGACATACATACCTACAAAAGCCGTATCCAGAATGTTATCAACCTTTATGGGGAGAAATACCTACCATTCATCGAGAAGTTAGAAAAAATTGAATCAAGAAGAGGCAAGCAAGTTCCCACTAAACACTTCGAAAAAAAGCATCTTCTGTCGTCAATAGGGGAGCCTCACGAGACTGAACGAAAACCAAATAGAATTAGAAACGAAATACTGAAATCACATCTAAATCTAAACAATAACTCACATCATTTGATATGGAATATGATGGACGATATTCAAGCCACTTGTAATATACAGATAGCGAATTGAATCGAACAAAAAACGAACAGTTAACACAGAAAGAAAATACGTATTGATAACATTCGATGAAAACCGTACACCACCTTTCTAAATATCACATGGACGAATCTACAGAGACAAAGGTGTCAACTATGTTGTAGCTCCCTACACGATTTCTGATAAAAAAAATCATATGCGCTGTTGAAATACCTAGCAAAGACCTGAAAGAAAATATTTCTGAAATCATTAGACAACCAACGAACAAAACCTATGATAATTTGATCTGAAGTAGAATATGATTTGATCACTAAGTTGCTGGAGTAAATTCTGAGATTCGGGTTGTAGAAAAGTACGGAAATACAATCTACCGACAATATACAATTATATGGTGGAAAGACCTACCAGAGATTTTTGATATAAAGATAATCAAAAACATACCATCTCATACATACAACTACTATGACTCGTCATAGGACTATTTCCCAATAACTGTTTAACTACATGGCTAGCTAGTAGAGAAAAAAATTTAAAAAAAACTCATATATATTGTTACTTCTTCAGTGTTACTTGGCACTATTATCCACAATTTAACAAGATTCATATATGCTTCGAGTATGGTTCTCCGAACGACGACCAATCTCACTCTCTATTTCAACACTTATCAGAGAACGTCAACTGAATCCAAATCAACCACCTATCTTTTGAAATTGTAATACTCGAAGATTTTAAGAATTTTAATTCCAGTTGGCTGGCTCACTCCAATAAAACTGACAAACCGGACAACAAAGCTGAGACATGAACAATATAAGTAGCAATTAGTAGTTTGACGCAAAACACTGCTATCGAAGCTTGAATCTTATGGTCCTTCCATTATGCGGCTTGATCAAAAACTAACTCCAATGAATAATGATCTGAATTTCACTAAATATAAAATTATGAGCCTTGCTGACGACAGTACCCTAACAGCATCCAGCACCAAATCAATAGAAGGAGTGTCAATGCTTCTATATCTGGCTTTCAACGTGTTGTACAGACTGAATCTATAAATAGCGATCTTAAAATCATTCCTAGCGGGGATCTGATAATTTGGTTGCTTTTAATGCTATCAAGATACAAGAAACCAGGTTTCCAAGAAAAACTTCCCTCATAAATCCTCAATTACTATTGGAAAATCAAATCATCAATTAATTTCAATTAAACCTGGCACGAACATCTTTCCACTACTCGGACTCAGCTGCACAGAAGCTTGGATATCCTTTTCGTACTAAAAATATATATACGTCAAAGCAGCTATTGTTGCTTCATAAATCTCAAGTTCGTCCATCTTAGGAATACTGGCCCTATGCTTGGAGTTCTGCATCCAAGCACTAATTGAAGTTGTTTAACTCAATTCAGAAAAGACCAGTGAGGCTAATAGTCGACTCAATTATTCCCCCAGGAGCACAATTCACTCACACAAAGTATGCAGATAATACACATGACTTTACCGTGCATATCTCAACTGCTAAAACTGCAATTTACCAGATGGCGTTTTTAAACCGAACCGAAAACCTATGGAATGCTCTACTCTTGGAGATGTTTTCGGTTTTCTCATGACTTTTTGTCATGCGGTTTGAATCCAGCATAAACTGCCATTTGTTGAAATCATGCTGTTTTATCTCACAAGGAGAAAGCATAGACATGAAGACCAAATGAAGAGAACAAGTATTGCTCAGACCAAGAGGAACAAGAAAGATCCGGCGGCTATTGAAATACGGGTTCGGAATAGGACAAAATATCTGAAACCACAATGAAACTGAAAAATAAAATCAGGGCTTTGGATATCAAAAAAATCACGCGAATCTATTAGAGGAAACCTACTAAATTTTAAAAGCCTTATAAATAGCGTAGAGTACCTTATATTGGGTGGCATGTACCTTGGGACAGGGATGAAACACCGCGAATATTTTTGCAGGATTCCGGGCTAGTGGAATATTTCCTTATAATGAAAATATATTTCAGGATCATGAATTTTTAAGCAGCTCCTCTGTGACTGATCGACCTGAGCCAACGTCAGATCAAAACACTCCCAGTACCTCAAATGCTGAGCCTGTTTCGGGCAGTTTGGCTTCTGAAACTTCATCACAAACAAATTTTGTTCGTCCAGAGCAGATAAGACCCTTTCCAAAAGCCGAAGCAAGAAAGGTCAGCAGTGGTGGACCTAAGCATGGCAGGTGTCGTATATTGACTGACACTCCAGAAAAAGAAGAGATAGAAAATGAAGAGGAAGCAAGGAAGACAAAACAGAACGGCAACGCTATAAAAAAAAGTAAACGCAAAGTTTTCCCAAAAGACGACTCAGGCAGCTCAAAAGAAGATGATGTGCTGTCTTCAGACAGCAACTCACTTGAAAATGTTGAATTTGGAGCAAAGAAGGAGAAATTGATAAGGACGAATGGAATGTAGGACAAATAGAAAATATTAGTGAGGGCTAATACGTATTGGTTCGAGTTGCTGCTGAAAATAAACAACATTTTTATGTCGTGGAAATTATGCAAGTTACCGGGGATATTTTGGAAGTACGATATCTCATGAAGACGCCGAGTTTGTTAAGAAATCAATTTGTCTATAGTTCTGCACAAACCTATAAACTTTCCATCAATGACGTTTTCAAAATATTGCCTTCCCCATTTCCTGGTGGGTCAACCGCGGGGCTGACAAACTTTTTGTTTTTTTGCAGTAGATTTCACCAACATTCAATGTAGAATAGGTACCTTGACGCAATAAATAATAGAAAAAAATTAATATTTTTGTTTTTAAAGTTAACACCCAACGAACATGCCCATGTGTCCCAAGGTAAGGGACAGAATTGTACCTTGCGACAAAAATGGTTCGAGCAATAATTTAAAATTTTCAGTATTCACGATAAGAATACAGGCCCAAAAATGTATGGTTACGTACTAGATACTATGAGAAACAGCAACGCTTTAATGAATTGCCGAAGGAACATATATAAAAAAAAATTACAAAAGGTGTCCCAACATACGGTAATCTCCCCTAAAATTTACGAGTATTACTAACCTACAATTTATAACTAACATACACAAATTGACAAATGAAAAAAAAAACGAAGGGAACAGGAAATGCCTGGAAGATAAGCATACAGAAAATTCTGATCTAGAAAAATATCAACAAAATTCATTACCACATACTTAAAGTCTCAGACTCAACTTTTTTTTAATGAGAAACTTCTTTGTCCGTATTCAAACGTCAATTTCAAGCATCAGCTTATTGTTGAACAGAAAAAGTTGAAGCAGTAGAGCTAGTTTTATTTGTCAGGCGTAAAGCAGCAAAACTTCTATAAAAAATTTCTATAAAGTAGCAGGAAGATTATGTAACACTAACAAAATCAGGTCTTGAGATACCAGAAAAATCACGGGATCAATGAGAAGAAACCTTCTTTATTTTAAAAGCCTTATAAATACAATTTATAAGTAACCTACATTCCCAACACATCAAAAAGAAGTCAAGATGATAGTTATCAAAATATAATACAGATACAGAATCCTCTCCAGTATGAGCAGAGTAGCGGAAAATCTATTTCAGCGTAGGATGTCGGACAAAACAGATAAAATGGGTATTTTTCATCTTAACAAAAAACTACTTGCCAAAATGCAAAAATGAATATTCCCGAAAGAATACAACAATCTCAATGCCTTCGTTGAATAAGGATGGGCTAATAATAATTGGGTGTTAATTCAATTACTACAATAAAGTAAGCGCGTTGCAAAATAAAAGTAAAATGAAGAAACGCTAATACTTATTTATTAGTAAAGAATATTATTAATAAATGAAACATAAGCGGCAAAAAAAACTATAACGCTAATGCAAAATGCCTTTGAAATTGCCAGGTAGTACCTACTGGAAATTAATATTTCAAAGTTAAACATTTGTAATGTTTTGAGCCTTGAACATTATATACATTTTCATTCAATTAAACTTACATTATATTAGTTCCTTGGGTAAGTTAATCAATGACGACTGAAGTAAGATTCTTTGAATAAGTTAGTTTGATCCAAAACAAAAAAATTTTATTTCTTCACAATTACTATACATAACGAAAATATTTGAAACTTGTGCACATTAAAGGGGCCCCTGAAGGGAACTCAGAAAAATGGAGGCTTCTATTTGAAATAAGGACATAAGCAGATGAACTGAGTATTCTGGAAATTGAACCTTCTGGAAGTGAGTTTTCTAGAAAAAATGCTGTGTACATAAGGAAGCATAGATTGTTGTACTTCAGTTACAGTTAACTACAATGCTCAGAAAAAGCGAATTGTAAGTGTTTTGAATTGTTAAAAGTTGAAACCTGTGGTCATTGTTGATCTCACAGTTTTTGAATAAAGAATAATTCATTTTTAATTTAGTTATTGGAGTTCATCTAATTCCACCCGAATTCGCAACAATGTTTTTCAATGCGATGGCGGAATGTTGTTTGATTATGACATCATCAATGACTGAAATATTGAAACCTTTATTCTTATGAATCAGGGTTTCAGAAAAACATGTATTTTGTAATTTTATACAAAACAAATTTTTTTTTGTTTTTAAATTTTGTTTTAAACAACTCAAACTTAGAAAAAAACAGTGTTTAAATAATTTTTTCAATTTTTTCAAACACAATATTAATTTATAATATTTGATCTATCAGTCCGACTCTGTACTTAACTGTCTCGATCAGCTATGTTACGAACTACGTCGCGCCACCACCGTGAGGCTGTGCCGGTGAATCTTCGAAATAAGAAAACCAATTGCAATGAGAATTTATTGGCCTAGGGGAACCACAGACCATCTATAAATTCGCATTGCAAGTTGGCTATTCGATAACGTCTATTATACTGTTAGTTATTTATTTAAGTAAATTATTTTGTGGTGTTTTTTTTTAAATGTCGTCTACGGGAAGGAAGAAAGATGCCATTTGGTCATATAACAAAAAATCAGTGACTGCTAAATGTAAAAAATGTAAACTAATTATGGCTGGACTAGTGCTGCGTATGAAGAAACATATTCAAAAATGTGTTCCATCTGCAAATTCTCAGCTACCAATGTCAACTATCTATGATTCCGAGTCAGATGAGGATTTAACACAAGATGAGATATCCAAAACCCAAAACTATTCAAGGGATGCTTACCCAGATAATAATACAGGAAAATTAAATTGCTCTTGTATTGCCTCAGGAAGTTGGTTGGAATACTTTATCGGACTGCTTGGAAAGTAACTTCAAAAACTGGTCAATATTATTCGACGTTTGCTCAAATAACAGAATATGTATTGATAAAGATATAATAAATCTTGTAAACGACACCAATTTGAAGACAAATGCCCAACTATTTTAAAAAATTAAAGTATATCGCAGTTGCTTTGGACAACGTCCAAAGATTCACTTGCACTATAGGAGAGGCTACAGATATATGGCTAGAACTTTTGGAATCATTCGAGACTGAAAAAGCAAATGGAGAATTTCCGGTGAGTGATACGAATGAATTTTTTTGGCAAATTTGCTTGATCATCGTTTTAGAGGGAATAAACTTAGAATAAAACCCATCATCCAGAACCATTGCCAATTATTATTAACTACCAGGCAAAGTGTACACCCTTTAAACCATATATGTTTTCTAAACATCTAATTGAGAATGAGAATGTAAAAGTGAAACTATTGGCATCGTGGCGTTCTATGAAAAATAATATAAATACGACAGCATTGGAACTTGCTCAACAGCGTCATACAGCTATTGCATCGTCAGCCAACATAGAAAGACTCTTCTCATCATACGGTTTAGTCCATTCAAAACTACGTAGGTAATAGGCATTGTCAAAGCGGCTAAGTTGGTTACAATTTTTAAAGCGCTTAATTCCATCAGTGATGACGTGACTGGTCAGTTTTATGTCATTGATGACTATATGTATGTAGACTATGAGACTGAAAGATTGTGAGAAATTTGTTAACGCTTCTATGCGAAATATTTTTAGTTTTCCAATTTTTGTTATGTTCCTAATTCCTATTATTAATGAATAAATAAATAATATGAATGTTGAAAAGTTTGTATAATGTATTCGAGAATTTTTCCTAATTTTATTCAATATATTCATAAAGAAAATGAAAAAAAAAACGCTTGTTTAATTTAAGTGTTTCAAACATGTTTTAAACTAATTTAAACAAAAACCGTTTTAAACGTACAATAAAATGTTTAAAACTGAACAACCCTGTTATGAATTGATTTCCGAATGCCCATAGTTTTTGACTCGGCGGATATTCGAGTATACGGAAAAAGTGCTATCTGATGTAATGTATAGCAGATACGAGATGGTCATTTTTTTGTGGACTAAAGACAGATGTGTTGTGATGCGCGAAACAAGAAAAGGCAATCTTGCGAGAGACATATAGAGTTTTACATGGATTGAAAACGTCCGGTCGGATTTCGTTTTAAGCATTAAGAAATACATATAATTTTCAATGTTATTACACGTTAAATGAATATTATCAAAGACACAGCTTAATTCAGCTCGAAGAGTGTTGTTTTAGTGAAGTGCTCTCAAAACGACGAACCACGCCGAAGATTGGTAAGTCCATAAATTTAAGTGAGCAAATCGCCGATATATGATTTGTAACTTGTTCAAAACTATTAAGTATTCTAAATAAGGTCCTTCGAGAAGAAAAAAGTTGTCTGCCCTTTCACTGGGGGTCGGGTACAGATTTTCAAAAATTTATAAAAAAAAACGTTATATAGAAATACTCGAGCGTGTCAGATATTAATACTTTACACACCCCACATGTCTCTGATAACGAAGGTAGGTTAATTTGCCGGTTTGCATGGTGAAGGTAATCGAATTACGGGGTTTCAAATTGCAAAATAAATTCATGCGAGCAAGTCAAATATTCATAAGGGATGAATCAGTAATCAAAAACGATCTATTTGTATGTGTTTCAGAATCTGGAATCTCAACCGAAATTTTTTCTTCAAAAAAAGCTATATCCAACATTTTCATTTTCACTAATTCGTCCGTCCGACAAGCTCCAGATACGCCTATTATTAATGCTACCTAAAACAATAAGAAAAAATAATACAATAATACCAGTATACTTGTATTAGCTCGAAATACGTTCGATTTCTTGGGCCTAAAGCCCACATTTTGTCGTTTTAGGAAGGCTAGCAGTTTCCCATGTTTGGAAATATCAGTTTTTTTTCTTCAATTTCTAGCATCGTTCGTATCATACTGTACATTGCCCACAAAGTAGACGGCTTCTTTTGTCTATTATGTTCTCCAAAATATGTCAGGAGTACACTTTCGGAAACGATATTTTTAACCTTTTTTTCTTCGCACCACTTCAATCCTACATAATGCAATGGCTTTTAGATACCGATGCTTACTTTTCTCTGGCACCAAGCCCTGGACTGCTGCATGAGCAGCCTGTCGTACTTCTGGTGGGGTACAATCCATAAATTCTTCGTCGGAAGACATGTTTTTCAATTTATTATTCGCGAATTTAATATCCGACTTTATCTGACATTTATTGACTTCATCTGACTTTTATTTATATTGGTGACAATTGTATACCCCGTAGTCACGGTAACAATATATCTTGATTGATCTTGATTATTCTGAAAAAACCGCGTTCTTGGTAATTTGTCGTTAAATGTAATATTTGAGGTATGTTCAGAACGAAACAGAGAATTATTAATTTTGATCGAAATATAATGGTTGTAAATAAAATAGTATATATATATAGTGTGTAATACACTATTCTAAATCTAATGAGATAAGCTTTGCATATTTACTTACTTATCATCTTAAAAATAATATTAGTTTGAGACACTCATGTTCTGTGTCAGAAATCACAGAAATAGACTTTTGGCGTACAATGTATGAATGAATGTATGATATATATATATATATATATATATATATATATATATATATATATATATATATATATATATATATATCGGTAATCTCACTTTAATATACTCCGCGTAGAGTTTTTTCTCTGGAGCTTCTGTTGCGGAACAGAGCAGCTGCCAAACAATGGCTCTGAAGTGAAGTGGGACTCCCCTTCTTACTAACTCCTTAACTTGAACACTGTGCTTCTTCCAATTGTTATCCCAATCGTTAACAATCCGACCCCACATAGTCCAAAGATCCTCTTCGAAACCGCCATATTCAGAACGGTCCTGAGTAGAACTTGTGCCTGTAAAACAAACATAAATGAAAACAAGTATATTCGTTTGGAACAAATGGATATTTTTCTTTTGCGTCATATTGATTATTTACTATTCAATGTTTTCACTGACCATAGATGTCACCACAGTTCATTTAAATTTTATCGGGTATGTACTATAATATAATAATAATAAAAATAATATATATATATATATATATATATATATATATATATATATATATATATATATATATATATATATATATATATATAAAATAATTATCAGAAGATTAGAAATAGTTCACAGGCAACAACAATTCGAATAAATATATATATATATATATATATATATATATATATATATATATATATATATATATATATATATATTGTTTGTACCTATCGGCAACCATGTGCCGCCATCCGAAACGCATATGATCAGTGCAATAATTGGCAACCCTGTACAACCACCCCGTGATGCGAGGGGACACAAGGAGAAGGCAGTATTCGAGATCATTATGAAGAAACAAAACGTGACAGAAAGACTTAAAGTGGTTGTTGTAAAAGTATTATTCAGTTCCTGTTCATTTTATTAAATAAATATATTGTTAAAGTAAACAAAGTGCGTTACAGTTCACTACACAAAACATGGTCCTTCGAGCCGGATTTGGTCAATTTCAATAGATTTGAACTAAAAAACAAGTGCAATATTCGTTATGGCGTGGATTAATGAGGAGCTGATATTATAGTCGACCACACAAGTTCTAAGCGAAGGGCAGCGACGTTCAAACGAAGATTTGGCTGGCTATTCACGGTCTTAGAGCAGGGGCGAGTATCATTTCCTTTCTCCTTTCTTTTCTTTCAATTTGTATAAGTTCCTTTCAGTCGGTCTCGTTGCATGTGTTTTCTGTTTGGAAGATGATGAAAATAAGCTTGGTGTACCTTTGTTAGGGGTTTAGGCAAATTCTGTGTTCATTATGACACAGATAAAACGTATCCTAATTATAAAACGAACTTATACGATTTTCAATTCTTAATTCAAGAGTTGTATTTATGCGATTACAGAAATATAAAACGAACTTATACGATTTTCAATTCTTTATTATTAAAGATTGTATTTATGCGAGTAAAAATTATAAAACGAACTTATACGATTTTCAATTCTTAATTCAAGAGTTGTATTTATGCGATTACAGAAATATAAAACGAACTTATACGATTTTCAATTCTTTATTATTAAAGATTGTATTTATGCGAGTAAAAATTATAAAACGAACTTATACGATTTTCAATTCTTAATTCAAGAGTTGTATTTATGCGATTACAGAAATATAAAACGAACTTATACGACTTTCAATTCTTTATTATTAAGGATTGTATTTATGCGAGTAAAAAATTACAGAACGAACTTATACGATTTTCAATTCTTTATTTAAGGGTTGTATCGATGCGATTATAATACGAACTTCACTTTTACTACACGAAAAAACATTTACCTGGTGAAAAATGTCCGAAGAAGATACAATGAAAACATTCATTAAAAAACGAGCGTCTATAAAGGCAAAACTTACTCAATTCGAAAATTATTTGAAATCACTATTGGTCTCTGAAGATCAGGATATTGATCGAGAGGTTAAGGTCGAACTCAGTCAAAGAATTAATATTACGAATAAGTTTTTCATTAGCTTTGACGAAATTCAGAACGAGATTGAATATTTAGCTACGAACGTAGAGGAACAATTCAGAGAACGCGAAGAATTCGAAAATAAATTTCATAAAATCGTATCTAAAGCCAAGGTGTTTTTAGAAAAATTAGATGAAAAGGATGAGGTTCAACCGCAAGCCTCCTCAGTTCAGTCATCTAGTAAAGGCGTTTTTGAAGGTGTTAAACTACCTGAAATAAAGTTACCCAAATTTGACGGGTCATACGAGACTTGGATGGAGTTTCGAGATACATTCGAATCACTTATCCATACAAGTTCACGAATAAGCGAAATTCAGAAATACCACTACCTAAGGGCGTCTCTGGTGGGCGCTGCGCCTCTGGTAATTCAATCTCTTGAGTTTAGCGGTGATAATTATTCATTGGCATGGAATACGTTATGCGACCGATTCAACAATAAACATTTACTTATCCAAAATCATTTAAAATCCATATTTCATATGGAAAACATTAATGTAGCTACTGCTTCAAAACTTCGACACATTTATGAGAGTTTATTCAAACATTTAAATAGTTTGAAATTGTTAGGCGAACCTACAGAATCGTGGGATACACTATTAATATTTATTATAGCGAATAAATTGGACAAGTACACGGCCCAGGAATGGGAGAAAACGAGAAGTAATCATGATACGATTACTTTAGATATTTTCAAAGAATTTCTTAAAAAACGCGCAAATTTATTGGAGTCATTAGAAATGCATTCTGGACATTCAGGTACGGAAAACAAAAAAATCGATAATCGAAGGCTCAATCAAAATTTCAGGACAAGTAAAAATTATAACTATGGTTTTAATCAAACGCGTGGGCTCATTAATTGCACAGAAAATACGAAAGGTACTGATCCAAATAGTAAGGTCAAGTATACCTGTTTTAATTGCAACGGGGGTCATCTCATATTTTATTGTCCGGATTTTTTGCAATAAGGGGTTAGAGCTCGAATAGCTAGGGTTAAGGAGCTCAAACTATGTTTAAATTGCTTAAAACGAAATCATGAGGCCAAGGATTGCAAGTGGTCCGGCTGCAAGCAGTGTGGAAATAAGCATAATAGTATTCTACATGAACAAGGTGGAGTTCCTTCTACCAGCAGTGCAAATATCGCCAGTAACAATAATCTGCGGCAATTTAGCAACACGAATTCTGAAACAGATTCAATTATTACGTATTGTGGAGTGGCTACCAATCAAAATGCTCTTTTAGCAACAGCTAGAGTTGCTGTATATAATAAGGAGGACTCTCAGAAAACAGTTTATGCACGAGTATTACTCGACTGTGGGGGACAGTCCAGTTTTATAAGTGCAGACTTATGCGAAAAATTAAGCTTATCGAAAATGAAAATAAAGTTAGCCGTTGCAGGAATTAATGACAAATTATCATACTCGAATTATAAATGCGAAATATTCATACGTTCATTAAATAGCAATTTTTCCTTTGACCTATCTTGCTTTGTGTTGGATAAAATAACTTCTTTGGTACCTGATAAGGTCATTAATACAAGCCAATTTTGCATACCCGACAGCGTTGCATTAGCCGATCCTAATTTTCATATACCACAACCTATTGACATTTTAATCGGCGCAGACGCCTTTTGGCATATTTTAAATGTTGGTCAAATTAATATGAAAGTTTCTAGTCCTATCCTACAGAATACACGTTTAGGCTGGATAGTAGTGGGTCCTATCGGACTACCAACCAGTAACAAATCGATCTGTTATCTGAGTAAAGCAACGTCGATTCAAAATCAACTTGCAAAATTCTGGGAAGTTGAGGAGATGGATTTAGAAAGGGTCTGGTCTGACGAGGAACAAATATGCGAAGAACATTTCAACAAAAATTTGTGGATCAATCATGAAGGCAGATTCGTAGTAACACTGCCTTTTAAAAAATCCCCAGAAGCCCTTGGTCAATCACGTGAGATTGCATTAAAGCGTTTTTTATCATTAGAACGTAAGTTAGTTGCTAATAAAAAACTATACGATTTGTACAAGGATTTTTTAAAGGTTTATGAGCAATTAGGTCACGTGACTGATGTCTCTGATAGAAGGGATGATTTTCCCGAATACTATATGCCTCATCATGGTGTGCTAAAAGAATCCAGCAGCACAAGTAAGTTGAGAGTCGTTTTTGATGCTTCTTGTCCTACATCTACAGGTTTGTCATTAAATAACTTACAAATGATCGGCCCTATCATACAACAAGATTTATTGTCAATTATTTTACGATTCAGGACTCACTCTGTTGTAGTATCAAGCGACATAAAAATGATGTATAGGCAAGTGCTTATAAATCCTGAGCAACACAAATTGCAAAAAATCTTGTGGAGGTCCGATCCAAACGATAACATTAAAACGTTTCAACTAAACACGATCACATATGGAACCACTGCGGCTTCCTTTTTGGCTATACGCTGCCTGCATGAAATAGCTAATGAATGCGAATTCGAACATCCCAGAATCGCCGAAATCATAAGAAACGACATGTACGTTGACGACTTGCTGTCGTCAGTAGATAGCAAAGAAGAAGCGCAATATATTTGCAAATATATTTCTCAAATTCTACTCAAACGAGGCTTCGAACTAAGAAAGTGGAAATCGAATGATATTGACGTCATTAAAGGATTAAATGCAGAACCTTCGTCTAAGCTACTTGAATTTTCAGCTCACAAAGAACAAAGTAACAAAATACTAGGTTTATTATGGGATTCTGATAGTGATGTGCTTACATATAAAATTCAAAATGCTAACAATTCAAAATTTAACGTTATAACTAAAAGGGTAATTCTTTCTCGTATATCCACTATATTTGATCCCCTAGGGTTGATAAGCCCTTGTATTATAACAGCAAAAATTTTATTGCAAAGGCTTTGGGAAGAAAAATTAAGTTGGGATCAAGAAGTCCCTGCACGTATTAGGGACTTTTGGTTAGAATGGTCATCCGACCTAAACGAATTGAATAATATTAAAATTCCACGCAACGTGGTAATTGATAATCCTGTTGATATTTCAGTGCATGGATTTGCCGATGCAAGTATCTCAAGTTATGGCGCTGCTATATATATTGTTTCAAAAAACGCAGCAGGCGCAATCACATCAAACTTATTGTGCGCAAAATCAAAGGTCGCTCCAGTCAAGTCACTAACTATGCCTAGATTGGAGTTATGCGCGGCTTTGATATTAGCTCGTCTAATTTCTAAAGTTTTGAAATCAATGAACATAACACTCCGCTGTGTAACCTGTTGGTCCGATTCGACTATAGTGTTGGGGTGGCTAACAACAACACCAAACTTATTAAAACCATTTGTGGCCAATAGAATAGTTGAAATACAAGGTCTCACAAATAATTTCGTGTGGAAGCATGTTCCAACAAACGACAACCCTGCAGATATTGTGTCGAGAGGAATAAGTGCAGCGAAGCTAGTGGACTCAAATATGTGGTTTCACGGGCCAATATGGCTAACAGGCCATCCTCGTTATTGGCCTAATATTAATACGCCTAAGGTTGAATTACCTGAGATCAAAAGCGTGCTTCTGATTTCTCTAAATGCAAAATTAAATTTTTGTTTCGACCGATTTTCAAATTTAAACCGTTTAAAACGCACATTTGCTTGGATTTTAAGATTTATAAGAAATTCTAAATTAGAACCGGAATTTAGAAACCGTTCCTTTTTATCTGTGGACGAGTTAAATGACAGTATGAACATTTTAATAAGAATTTCCCAACAAGACTCATTTCAAAGCGATTATCGAGCCTTAAAGAAGGGAGATCAGCTATGTCCGAACAGCAAAATATTAAGTTTGCATCCATTTATTGACTCTGACGAAATACTACGTGTCGGAGGTCGCCTAACGAACTCAGATTTTCCATACTCAAAAAAGTATCCAGTTTTATTATCACCAAATCATCACTTAACAAGACTAATACTTGAATCTGAGCATAAACGGCTATTTCATGCTGGTCCGCAACTTCTATTGTCCAGTATCAGAGAAAGGTTTTGGCCCATATCTGGTCAAAATGTCACAAGAAAAATTGTTAGAAATTGCGTGACTTGTTCAAGGTATAGTGCCCAAAATATTCAACCCATAATGGGTAATTTGCCAGAGTCTCGCGTTAGACCATTAGCGCCCTTCACCGTAGTTGGTATAGATTATTGTGGACCGTTTATAATGAAAGATAGAAGGGGTCGCGGCTGTAAACCCGTCAAGTGTTGGGTCTCGTTATTCGTTTGTTTTAGCACCCGCGCTATACATTTGGAAATCGTCTTATCACTGAGCGCTGAAGACTTCATTCAGGCCTTTCGTCGATTTGTAAGCCGTCGGGGTAGACCAGCCGAAGTTTATTCAAATAACGGTACGAACTTCGTCAAGGCTAATCGCGATTTGCAAGAGATGGCTCAGTTCCTAAAAAATAATGAGCAAGAAATCTGCAATCAAGCCGCTAGCTTGGGCATCAAGTGGCATTTTATACCTGCCAACTCTCCCCACTTTGGGGGATTATGGGAGGCGGGGGTAAAAAGTTTCAAGCAACATTTGAAACGCGTTCTAGGTAACACAAGCTTATTTTTGTTTGATTTTCAAACACTTGTTATATGTATCGAGTCCGTTCTAAATTCCCGTCCTCTTACTCCCTTGACAAACGATCCCGACGATTTAACCTGCCTCACGCCCGCACATTTTCTTATTGGAAGACCGAGTGTATCTGTTCCTGAGCCCTCAGTTAAGCATGTACAACAAAATCGTCTGAATCAGTATCAGTTGCTCCAAAAACTGTACGAACATTTCTGGTCACGATGGAGCCGTGAGTATATAGGCGAGCTTCAACAGAGGTCCAAATGGAAATCAGATCGTGGCTCAGTTGAAGTTGGACAATTAGTCTTAATAAAGGACAATAATCTTCCACCTTCAAAATGGAAGCTAGGGCGAATTTTAAGCCTGGTAAAGGGTAATGATGATGTCTCGCGCGTAGCCAATTTGAAGACGGCCGATGGAGTAACCTGCAGGGCTTTAGTCAGGCTTTGCCCATTACCTGTTTCGTAAGTCAAGACTTCCAAGGCCGGGGGCATGTTTGTACCTATCGGCAACCATGTGCCGCCATCCGAAACGCATATGATCAGTGCAATAATTGGCAACCCTGTACAACCACCCCGTGATGCGAGGGGACACAAGGAGAAGGCAGTATTCGAGAGCATTATGAAGAAACAAAACGTGACAGAAAGACTTAAAGTGGTTGTTGTAAAAGTATTATTCAGTTCCTGTTCATTTTATTAAATAAATATATTGTTAAAGTAAACAAAGTGCGTTACAGTTCACTACACAAAACACATATATATATAAATATATATATATATATATATATATATATATATATATACATATATATATATATATAAAAAAATATATATATATATAATATATTAATTTATATATATATTAATTAATATATATATATATATATATATATAAATATATATATATATATATATATATATATATATATATATATTTATATATATATAATATATTATAATTATTTATTCGAATTGTTGTTGCTGTGATCTATTTTTAATCTCTTGGTAATTATTAGCAATAAACAGGCTGGTTGAATCTTAAAAAACTCGATTTTATTAAAGATTTGACGTTTCACTTCGATATTCGTAAGTGAAATTTCTTTGACATTTATTGATGTGAAAAAATTGAAAAAAATTCAAAAAATAAGGCTGCTTTGTCTTGCTAGTTATCTATTATATGCTATTCAGTCTAATATTAACATTCAAAAATGTTATCATTAAATGGTAAGGGAAACCAAAGAAACCTTTACCTACGTAATGTTTGAAAATAAAAAATAATAGGTATTATTTATCTTAACAACAAAGAAATGAGTCAGTCCCATGGGAAAACATTAAAGATGTGCGAGTAAAATTATCGTATAGTACGTTTTATATGGAAGCAGCCGTTGACACGTGTTTCGGACTCTTTGGTCCTCATCAGAACGGCGTACAAAAGCATTGGATTGAAAATTTGAAGATGAAAATAGTACAACAAACAAAATCCTCTCTGATACGGAAGACAATCACCCTCATTGTGGTTTATTGTTTGAACTCTCCGGTATGGGAGATTTGTGTCAAACTTTGCCACGGAAGGCGATTAATGCTATCCGCGAGAACTAAGAACGAGTAAATAAACAATAACAAAGAAATTAGTGGCGGGAAAATATTAATAGGTAGAGCAAAAATTAATCGGTATAGTTCGTTTATATGGAAGTAGCCGTTTTTAATGAAATTTTTTATTTATTTAGAATTTCAAATCTTTTAAAAAAAGTTACTTACAGTTTATAAAAACCTTGAAACTCTCAGCTTAAGTTTGGGGTCATTGCCATATTTTCAGCTTGCAATATTTAATTATTATTATTCGAATTGTTGTTGCCTGTGATCTATTTTAATCTCTTGGTAATTATTGCAATAACAGGCTGCGGTTGAATCTTAAAAAAACTCGATCTTATTAAAGATTGACGTTCACTTCGATATTCGAATTGAAATTTCTTTGACATCTTATTGTTTTTATTTCAAACATTACGTAGGTAAAGGTTTTCTTTGGTTTCCCTTACCATTTAATGATGAACATTTTTTGAATGTTAATATTAGACTGCAATAGCATATAAGAGATAACTAGCAAGACAAAGCAGCCGTTATTTTTTCAATTTTTTTCAATTTTTTCACGATCAATAAATGTCAAAGAAATTTCAATTACGATATCGAAGTGAAACGTCAACTCTTTAATAAAATCGAGTTTTTTTAAGATTTCAACCAGCCTGTTATTGCTAATAATTACAAGAGATTATATATATATATATATATTATTATAATATTAATATATAATATATAATATAATATAAATATATATATAATACATATATACAATTATATATATATATTAATATATATTATAGTTATATATATATATAATATATATATATATATATATATATATATATATATATATATATATATATACAAACTGACCCGGCAAACGCTGTTCAGCCTATCTATCTATCTATCTATCATTATATCTATCTATCAATCTATCTGACCCGGCAAACGTTGTTTAAATTATTAAAATGGCTATTAAAAAATATGGGTTGTTGATAGAAGGGTGAAAATTTAGAGTTGTATTTATTTTCTAATGCATAACAAAATAAAAATAAAAAATTTTGTCCAAAAAATGTATGAAAATGTTTGGTGTGAACCACCCTAATCACTCAGGGGTATGGTATGAAAAATATATTACGACTTATTCTGTTATTTTCGATTGCCATCTTGCAACCCTATTGCGGATGTGGATAAAATTTTTAAGTAATATGAATTTTTCAATTCTGAGTCATGACAAAATAAAAATAAAAATCTATCCAAAAAAATTGAAGTTTATAATTAACAAATGAAAATAGGGGTTGATCGTAAAGGGGTCAATATATAGGGTTGTATGTATTTTTGAATGCTGTATCATAAAAAAATTGAACAGAAAATTCTGTCTAAAAAATTTAAAGAAAAATTAAATCCCCTCTCAGCATTCATTGGGATGAAAAATAGATGTTGTCCGATTCTCAGACCTAACCGTTATGCACACGAAATTTTATGAGAATCGGGCGAGCCATTTCAGAGGAGTTTAACAAATAAAAAATAGGAGTTGATCGTAGAGGGATAAAAATTTAAGGTTGTATGTATTTTTCAATAATGTATCAAAAAAAAAATGAACAGAGAATTTTGTCTGAAAAATAACAAAAATTGAGGGGTGGACCACCCTTAACATCAAGGGCGATATCAGACCTGCCCGATATGCACACAAAATTTAATGAGAATCAGACGAGCCATTTCGGAGGAATTTAATTTCTAACACCGTGACAGGAGAATTTTATATATTAGATATATATATATATATATATATATATATATATATATATATATATATATATATATATATATATATATATATATATATATATATATATATATATATATATATATATATATATATATATATATATATATATATATATATATATATATATATATATATATATATATATATATATATATATATATATATATATATATATATATATATATTTATATGTGTATATATACTGGGTGTTTTTTAATTGAATGTAGATAATTTGGGGGGTTGATTTTGGGCCCATTTTGAGACGAAAACTTCATATGAACGTATGTCCTAAACGTCCTAGTTTTTGAGATACAGGGTGGAAAAGTTTCAGAAAATGAATCATTTTTTATTTATAACTTTAATTTAAAACCACACGAAATATTTCAATCAAATTTGGTATGCAAGTACATACTACTCATCAATGTGCATTTTTTGATGCAATATAGGTTTTAAATTTTCCACCAGTGGCGTTCATGCAGAATTTGCCTTGCATATTTCAGCAAACATTTATGGTACGCCACTGATTTTTCTCAAAACTGAAATTATTTTTGAAATGTATATTCTGTTTTGTACAAATTTGATCTCTTGAGTTTCCTTCGAGCGACGCATGGTTTTCGCTTAAAAAAATTGAAACTGATTCTCTGCATAATTATAACATTATCACATTGCAGGAAATAGAGTTTTGTTAAAGAAAAATTAGTGCTTCGAACAAACAAATAAATTCAATTTTCGTTGTATTTTTTTAAAACTTTTTCAAATATTTTGTGTGGTTTTAAAGTTGTAAATAAAAAATGATTTATTTTCTGAAACTTGACCACCCTGTATCTCAAAAACTAGGACATTTAGGACATGCGTTCATATGAAGTTTTCTTTTTAAAATGGGCCAAATATACATATAAAATGTATAACATGTGTCACGACACACACGTCAATACACACGACCGCCTTTTTAGTACTGAAACGTGAGTTTAAGATGAACTAAAATACACTATATTGATATCATAATTTGTTTCAGAAATACCATACAGTATGCGAATAGCGAATGTATGTCTGCTCTGTCGAGTTGCTTCTTCTAAACTCTACCTTAATATACAAATTCTTCTCACCACATCGGTTACTTTGGATTGTTAAGGTACGTATATCTTCGTTTCTTATTATAATCTCGGAGACTAACGTTTAACATTCGTCTCGCCATAGTTATTCGAGTGACTTGTAACTTGTGTATAATTTCTTTAATGATTGCCCAAGTTTTCATCCCATATATAAGCACAAGAAGTAGGTACACACTGTCGAATGTACGTGCTTCGAAGGTGTTTTGCGAACGATATCGTTGTATTGGCGAAGTTTGCCGAATGTGGACTAAGTCAATGATATTCTCCTTCATAGGTCTGTTTCACCGCTATCTTTCGCAATATATGATTTTGTTTTTGCAATGGTAGCGTTTTCTATTTTTATGGTTTTATCTCCCAGATATGGGTGGTACCGAGGAAATAAAATACTCGGGGCGAACCAAAATCCAGCCTGGAAATGGGCAGCAGCATTTCCAGTACCGAGTTGAAGCACATAGGAATTGATCCTGGACTGGTTCCAGCAAGGAGAATGAAGGGCTCGACTGTAGCAGTGTTAGATGGCCTTCATTCTGCGATAGGGAAAGTAACGGTAAACCACTCCATCATAACTCCCTAGTACAACAAGCATGGCAGTTACAAATCAACAAACGAGCCCCAGTCCCCGTCAGACCTTATATGGTCAGAGGCTGCTAAGAATCTCCGGGTTAGCTATGCGAATTTGTACGTGGAATGTCCGTACAATGTTTCAAGCAGGAAAGGTAGATAATGCTATACAGGAAATGAATAGGATGAACGTCGATGTAATTGGAATAAGCGAGATAAGATGGCCTGGTTCCGGACACTACACAATTAATGAGCACCAAGTATATTTTTCTGGAAACAACTATGGAAAGCACCAGAGTGGAGTGGGCCTCATAATTAACAATAGTTTGCATCGATCAGTGAATAGTTTTGTGCCCATCTCTGAGAGAATGCTCCTGCTTCAACTGAACACCAAACCAGTGCAAGTTATATCATACAGGTCTATGCACCTACGGCTGGCAAACGTGATGATGAGGCAGAGAGTTTTTATCATGACAGACATTTAGGAAGTTGAATAAAAAAGAAAAATGGGCGACTTCAACGCCAAACTGGGAAAGGAAAGCGGCAATGAATTTGTGGGTCCGTACGGACTAACGGCATATGAAACGAAAGAGGCGAAATGCTGAACACATTTGTAACAGAGGAGCAAATGGTGGTACTTAATACATTTTTCAAGCAACCAGCTCGTCGCCTGTATACTTGGAAATCACCTGCAGACAGACCAGATCACATAATAAGAAACCAGATAGATTTTATGTTGATCAATAAGCGTTATAGAAACATTTTCACCATAGTGAAAACTTACCCTGGCGCTGATATTCAGTCAGATCATGTTCCATTGGTTGGCTCAGCTGAATTAAAATTGAAAAAGATCGTCGAAAGAAAATGCCCTCCCCAATACGACAAAGGAAAACTAAAAAATCCAACAATTGAGGAACAAGCAAAATAACACGTCAACATGTCAGGAAAGTTCAAAGCCAACGACACTATCGAGGACGTGAACACTGAAATCGATAAACTGAAATATGTTGTGAAATCTACATGTGACTTTATTCTTAAGCCGGACCAAAACAGAAAAAAGAAACGATGGATGACAGATGAAATACTGAATCTGATGGAGGAACGTCGAAAATTAAAGGGCAAAGATCAAGAGAAATATAGAGATATTCAGAGAGGCATTCGAAGTCAAATAAGGCAAGCAAAAGAAACATGGGCTCTAGAAAAATGTCTAGAAATAGAAGATCTTGAAAAAAAACATGACAGCTTCAACATGCATCGTAAGGTCGAAGAAGTAAGTGGTATATATGAAACATCTACTGTTGGGCGCCTGTTAGATGAAACAAACAACATCATTATAGATAAAGACAGAAGAATTAATACCTGGAAGAAATAAATCAGTACTCTGTTCCAGGATGAGAGAACTGACGCCCCAGTACCCAATGCCGATACGGGCCCACCTATTACCACTGACGAAGTACGCAAGTCAACTGAACAAATGAAGGATGGAAAAGCTCCAGGACCGGATGACCTTCATGCCGAGTTTATGAAACTGCTGGACGAAGACGGAATAAAATGGCTGACAAAAATGTTTAACCATATTTACGACACCGGAGATATTCCTCGAGACTGGTTGAAGTCCACATTTATTCCTGTACCCAAAAAAAAAACAGTGCCAAACAATGCGAAGATTACAGGCTAATTAGCCTCATGAGCCACCTCCTCAAATTGTTTCTGAAAATAATCCATAAAGGAATATATAACAAATGCGAGGAAAATATATCGAACACACAATTCGGGTTCAGAGAAGCTCTGGGTACTAGAGAAGCTCTAGTCGCAATTCAGGTTCTGTTTCAGCGCTATAGGGATGTTGGCTGTGACGTGTACATCTGTCTGATAGACTAACAAAAGGCCTTCGATAAAGTCCAGCATAATAAAATGATAGAGGCTCTAAGAACAATCGGCATCGACGAGAAGGATTTACGTCTTATAATAAATCTGTACTGGCACCAAACAGCAAATATCAGAGTCGAGGGTGATTACCCAGAGAATATAAATATAAGACGCGGTGTTAGACAGGGATGTGTTTTATCCCCCACTTTATTTAATCTGTACTCAGAGCATCTATTTAGCATGGCACTAGAATACACAGACGCTGGAGTGTTAATTAATGGAGAGAGACTAAACAACATACGTTACGCGGACGATACCGTTGTGTTCGCTGATTCTCTGGAGGGTCTCCAGGAATTGATGAATCGTGTGGTTGACGCTAGCTCTGAATACGGATTATCTCTTAATACCGAGAAAACCAAATTTATGGTAATTAGTAAATAAAATGCCACATAGAAAAGGCAAGGGCCACTTTCGTTAAAATGGGAAATCTATTTCGAAGCAGAGACCTTAATTTGCGCACGAATCTGAGACTTCTTAAGTGCTACGTCTGGTCAGTGCTCCTGTATAATGCCGAGTCCTGGACATTGACGAAAGCGTCCACAAAAAAAATTGAGGCCTTTGAGATGTGGCTATACAGACGAATCCTTGGAATCTCCTGGGTTGATCACGTTTCCAATGGGACAGTTCTAGAAATGCTTCAAAAAGAGACCGAATTAGTGGACATAATTAAGGTGCGCAAATTAGAATATTTCGGGCACATAATGAGGAACCAAAAGAGATACGACCTGCTCCAAGTAATACTCCAGGGAAAGGTTCTTGGCAGAAGGGGACTTGGAAGGCGCAGAATCTCCTGGCTGGGAAACCTTAGAGCTTGGTTTTCTCTATCTACACGAGAACTGTTTAGAGCAGCAGCCAGTAAAGTTCGAATTGCCTTGCTTGTCGCCAACATCCGGAGCGGATAGGAACACTCAGAAGAAGATGGTTTCAGTGCCATCTTCGCTCTCGTTGGTCATGTATTTGCTTTTTGAAATACTCATTTTTAGTAGATCTCTTTAATTTTTCATAATATCTGTTTTCCAGCATTTATTGTATTGGTCCTCCTTCTAGTTATACCATTTTGATAATAAGGCCATCCTCGCGAGATGCTTGACTTTTTTACATTTTATGTCGTCGATAAGTTCAAGCATAAACCGAGGCATAAAAACGAATTAATAATGAATAGAGTTGAAATATATATTGTACAAAGAGCATGGAATGACATGCATTTCCTACGAGTATGACGTTTGCAGCACGAGCCGCAGGTGAATGCTGCAAATCATACGAGTAGGAAATGGTCATTCCATGCGAGTTTCACACTATACTTTTTCTACGAATGTTATTGTTACATAAAATGGAATAAGTAATATTTTTCCTTTTAAAATTTAAAAAAATGTCAATCTGACGTTCCACAAAAAAACCCGCGGCGAAGGTTAGGCCGGCCGCACATTTCCTACAATCGGGTCCGATTGTCTGATCAGGGCATTTGACGCTCAAATACCTATACTTTTATACGATCATATCCCACACCTACGATACGATATCGGATCGGACGTCCGATTCGGATGCACGAGCAGTGCGTCCTACCAATCGGACCGATAAAAAATCTGATCCGACTAGCGGAAGGCAAGCCGTGCATTGTTTTTGCATAGTCTACCGCAAACATACGATTATTTCTGTCAGTTTTTGACAGGAAGTATAGAAAATGGAATTGTCAAACCATGTGCGATACTGAAAATTTGATTACCACGGTCGAAAAATATCCCTGCTTGTGACAAATAAAATCCGACGTATTTTGTCAGCAGTGTGCGCTAGTGGTCCGATTTGAAATCGTTTCAGACAATCGGATCCGATTGTAGTAAATGTGCGGCCGCCCTTAACGCCATCTTTGTAAAAAATGCCCATGCACAATGTGAACTTTGTAGTTCACTCACCATGGTGATAGAAGCACAATGAAAATGGGTACAAAACAATTCACTATGCAACGCAATTACTTTTGAACATAGAATGATGGTTTTTATTGACATTCGTAGAAAAAAATTATTCTTTTACTTGAAAGGGTTGTATTATGAAAAATTTTATTGAACCAAATTCTGAATTATAGAATACTTACAACGCAATACCCTTTGTGAAAATAATGAAGCAACGCTTTATAGAGTGGTGTATATTGAAATATTTTTACCATTATTGGGAGGGAAATAACACTCAAAATTCGCCTAAATTTTATATACATCAGCGTATATTGAATAAAACTATTTCATTATTCGGAGAGGTTGCTTTATGAATAATTGGATTGTAAAAAATCTAGAAGTTTAAAGCTGATACAGAATAAAATTACTATATCATGAAGATAGATTTTTGTAATAATGACAAAAAAGGGGCGTATGATTGAAAAAATTAAACAATTATACGTAGGGTCTTCATAATGCAGGGTTGGGTTGAACAAATTCTAGAAACATATAATACTGAAAGCACTATGAATACAATAGATTTACAATATTCTATACTCTATACAGTGGTGCAGGTTGAAATAGGTATACTATTATTTGAACGCGTTTCAATTACAAAAAATTACTTTGCATAAATCTGGAAGTATATAATACTAAAAGCTTGTCATACTACAATAGACATTAAAACCTAGATCACGTCGAAATGTTACAGACGGTGAAATATATTTTGAAAATTATTACAAAATCAGAAGGCATCACTAAAATAAATTTAAACCGAAAACACGTCAAAAGGCTACATAAATTAAGAAAATCATTTTAATATTCGAAGGGGTTATATTTCAAAAACTGAATTGCATTAGTATGGAATAAATTCTGTAAGCAGATTAAATTCTAGAAATTTTCGAAATTCACATAATGTGGCCTGGGCGGGAAAACTACTATTATTCTTTGAAGGTATACTATGTAGATTGAGCCCAACTTATTCTGGAATTACATCGTCATTTGAATTTTCAAGAGAAAAAACAGGACCGTTCGATTTTGTAGCGTATATTCTGAAATGTTATTATTATTTAAAAGGGTTTATATCTGGATAAATTGAATTCAGCAAATTACCAATGCATTCAAAACAGAAAACATAAAATTAATGTGAAACAAAAGTATGTACTATATCCCCATCGCTCTAAACAATAAAATCCAAACAAATTTCAACAAGATAAATAATTTGAAAATGATCAAATAACCTTTCAGAGAGCTGATTATATGTGTCCCAACTAGGGACGCTAAAAATCCTTTCGATACCGATACTTTTGTACTCGATACTTTCTATCCGATACTTTTCTTGAATGAGTACTTTTTGACCGGTATCGTATCGAATAAATCTTCGAAATTACTCACATAAAACTACATCATCTAGTGAGCGAATCTTACTTGCGTACTTGGTTGTCTACTTATAAGTTGACAACCATGCTGATAAGCATAAAATAATATTATCTTCTTCTTTGAATGTATATTCGAATCATTCAAAGAATACTGAATTATAGAATAATATCACAATACTCGATGCACGGTTGTCGAATTGTATAAGTAGACAACCCAAGTAAGAATCGCCCTCCTGCTCTCTAGCACTCTTAAAAAAAAGGAAACACACGTGTTTCATTCCTCCCTGAAGTATGTGTCAGGGAGGCGGGCAGCTTGAGTTTGGGATTAACTCCTTCAGCCAGATCAGAGGATACACTTGTATGTACAAGTGCATTAAGGATAGGTGAGACGGGATATTTATGGAACATAGGAAGTGTGAAACTAAAATCAAGTCCTACACGAAATAAATTTACTTTCTCTGTTGATGTCAACGATAAAAAACCAAATGAATTCCTTATTCGAATATATGGAAAAGCTAATTTTTTAAATATATTTATTTGCTGCTTAATGTCACAAATGGCATATTAGGTAAATAAAAAAACTCGTGAGCAGTACAGCTCCATCACTGGAGTCGTATTTTTGCGCGAAATGCATCGCGTAGATATGCAATTCTAACGCATTGAATTATATTTCAAAAAATCCGCTTGAAAAGCAAACAGAATAAAAAAGTAGAAAACGCACCACAATATCAACTAAATTCACATACCAAATTTCAAACCTCTATAGTAAAAAAAAAATTCGCGAAGTGCATCGCGTACTGATCTGCAAAAGCTGCGGAGTTCGGCAATGTTTAAAAAACCATGAAAAAAACAATAAATACCTACGTAAAAATGGCAGCAGTTGGAAAAATTCAACCTAATTTCGAGTTTCGTTCTGCAACGAAAAAAATCCCAGACGAAAACATTCAGCTAATTTGGTGTGGTACGAATCGCTGGAGATATCCATATGTACTGGGAAGGATATTTATATGATAATTTTTTACTAACTATAGTAACTAATCAAATTACTCAATTTAGAGTCATGTTTCAAATTTCATCCAATCACCTATGGATTACAGCGATAATACCCTACATGTGGTGTTTTCAGTTTGGTGTAGTTTTGTTGAATAAAATGATTATATAACTCTTTTTTTTTTTTTTTTAAGAGGTGGGACGTGTCCCCTCTCACACGCGCCCGACCTCCGTACAATTTTGGCTTCGTTAACTTGAACATTTAGCCATCAATTTACTATAATGAGGGGAACAACTTAAATCCGGACGGATACAAACACCCAGGAACACGGTGGGAATTGAACCCACCAACTCCGTCAACGAAGACGGCATAGCGCTACCTATAGCCTCTCCGCCACCGGAGCTCCGTATATAACTCATGTATGAATGAGCCATTAGAATCCGTGAATTTTGCATAACGACTGCATATAGATAAGTGAATATAATAGATTATACTGACCTCGTCACTCGGCGTATTTTTTTAAAACACCACTCGAGCTGCGCTCTCGTGGTGTTTCGCAAAATACGTCTCGTGACTCAGTAGTATAATCGATTATTTTCGATGCTCTTGTGATATATAATACTAAATAAATAATTGCTTCGCCATTTTGGACCTCCCAAAATGCAGGCGGCCGAAGGCCGCATTTTGGCAAACTTACAAAGCCGAGATAAAGAGATCGGCCCCGAATCGCGGGGCCCGAAGGGCCCCGTCGATCGCCCGCGTCCTTTCCGTAGTGCTTAGGCTACGTCTCGCCTCGATCCGAGACGCCGATTTTCGATATCGAACGTTTAAAGTTTGACGTTTCTCCGGAATTCGTGAAAACGGCAGCATTTCCGACGCTTAAGAACCATTTTCGCTTGAATCCAACTAGCATTCACGTGACCGCCTCTCGAGCCGACAGTTGGACGGGTCGAATTCTATCGAGAAGCATCGCCACCGCGAGGCCCAACGAGTATAGTAGTTTTCTTCCGATTTCGCACAAACTACAGATTGACACTATCGACAGTGAGCAGCAGATGGCGCGCCCGTTCGACAGAGGGAGGGACGAGCTCAGCACTTGACGCGTCGCGTACCATAGATAAAGGATGCGTTCGGTTCAATCGCGTACCGTTCGACAGAGGCAGGGACAGGCTTTGCACTCATCGTGGTTCGGGAAACTATATTTTCATCGATCTATAGTTTTCACGGATCTATTTAATAGGCGGGGGAGCCTCTCACTAGTATTATTACTGAATATATATTGAACGTCAGATTGACAATCAATTTTTTGAAATCTACAAAGTGAAAAATTATCTTATCGAATACCCCTCGTGCCTTGATAAATCCTCAAAATTTTGTCATAGAGAATCCTTCAACCGTGTTGCTTAAGGATAATAGAGAGTTATTGGAACTTTTATAAAGTTAAGCAGTAATAGTGCCGACCTTATATTGACATATACGCATGCGCAGTTGATGTTTAAAACAAGGGAGACATTATTAATGTTACTGCTTGTCGTTATTTGTGCGCGGTTACTGTAGGGCACTATCCAGACCTTATTTCATGATTTACATGTCATAACCTCTCTTTTTTCGGCTTCTATCTATGTTCTATCCTGTGATAAAGCAAGACAAAGTACCTACCACTGTCATTATAACGTAACCTCATAAGGTTGTTGATCTGTGGTTTCAATAACTCTAAATGTTAAGTATATTTTAAGGTCGAGCACTATTTATATAAGGTCAGCACAAATACTGCAAGACAGTAAATTCAGGTTTCCAATAACTCTCTAATAGCCCTCGGCCTGCGGCCTCGGGCTATTATTAAGCAACACGCTTTCAGCATTCTCTATGACAAAATTATCTCGGTATTATCAAGGCCCTAGTGGTACTAGTACTGATTTTTTTTTTGGATAATTTTCAGCCAATCAGAACGATCAATTTAGTTAAGTTACCTTATATAATTTCGATAATACCTGATTATACATAGTAGTAATACCTGATTATACATAGTAGCTCTACCAATCGAAAACTAACAGGACCGTCAAATTTTGACGTTTATCAATAACTGTTCAGAAAGAAGTCGATTCGGAGATTTTTACTTAATTTACTCAATAAATAATCGTATCAAATACAATGCGTACTTCAAAATGAATACGGTTATACATCTCAAACTTCCTGCATAATTACAAATCGTGTCAGTTTGACAGAATAATCCTCCAGCTCCGCGGTCGGATTATTTAGACTGTCAATCTGACACTCTTTGTAATTATGCAACAAGTTATCGATGTATAACCTGATTATTCTGAAGTAGTTATAGTATTACTACTGATTATTTTTTTCGTATGATTTTCAACCAATCAGAATGATCAATTTAGTTAAGTTACCTTGTATAATTTCGATAATACCTGATTATACATAGAGTAACTCTACCAATCGGAAACTAACAGGACCGTCGAATTTTGACGTTTATCAATAACTGTTCAAAAGTGAGTCGATTCGGAGATTTTACTTAATTTATTCAATAAATAATCGTATCAAATACAATACGTACTTCAAAATAAATACAGTTATATATCTCAAACTTCTTGCATAATTATAAATCGTGTCAGTTTGACAAAATATTTAGACTGTCACTCTTTGTAATTATGCCACAAGTTATCGATGTATAACCTAATTATTTTGAAGTACTCATAGTATTACTACTGATTATATAACTCACGTATGAATAAGCCAATAGAATCCGTGAATTTTGCATAACTACTGCGTATTGATAAGTGAACCCTTGAAGACGTGAATTAATCGTTTTGGTGTTTCGCCTCGTGTCAAAATGTGAATGTTTTCACACTGACGATGTTTTGACGTTTGTCAAAAAAATTAATATTTTTTATTCGTTATATAATCGTAACGATTACCACTCGAGCAATCGAAAATAATCGTTATACTGACCTCGTCACTCGACGTATTTTCTTAAAACATCACCCGAACTGCGCTTTCGTGGATGTTTCGCCAAATACGTCTCGTCACTCAG
The DNA here is from genome assembly GCA_030704885.1 of Cynegetis impunctata. Classification (NCBI taxonomy): domain Eukaryota; kingdom Metazoa; phylum Arthropoda; class Insecta; order Coleoptera; family Coccinellidae; genus Cynegetis; species Cynegetis impunctata. Next base: position 193,536 of record JARQZK010003703.1, on the reverse strand, counting down.
AAATATAATCGATTATTTTCGATTCTCTTGTGGTATTTTAACTGAAAATTAGAAATATCTACGTACCAAATTTTGATACTTTCGTTATGCAATGGAAACAATCCGAGTTACCAAATTTCAGCTCATTCGACTCGATGGGAGCCGCTGAAGATATGTACCGGGGATATATATATATATATATATATATATATATATATATATATATATACATATGAACATATGAACATATGAACATATAAACATATAAACATATAAACATATAAACATAAAAACATATAAACAAACATATGAACATATCAACATATAAACATATATACATATATACATATGTACATATGTACATGGGTACATATCTACATATATACATATATACATATATACATATATACATATATACATATATACATATATAGATATATAAATATATATATATATATATATATAATATATATATATATATATATATATATATATATATATATATATATATATATATATATATATATATATATATATACGGCATGAAAAATTTTTCGAAAATCGTGGTCTAAGAGGTCTAAAACGGATAGAAAAACTACTCCTGACTGCTTTCCTTCAATACACTGCGATACTTAGTATCTATTTTATAGAATAAAGTACGACTAAAAATTAAGCTACAGAGAGTGAAATATCAAGTTGACTATAAGGATTCAGTTCCTAGTAAATTGACTCAAACAATACCCGGACCCATTCTCTGGCAGTTATCTGCCACTTCTCTGGCAGTGCAGTGTAAGCTTTTTGTACTACAGAACTATTTTTGAAATATAACGAAACTATATATAGACTCATGATACCTTTCAATCATACATCAAGATATTTTTAAATCAATGAATACCCTTATCAGGATTAATTATATTTTAGTTTTCGTTATTTTTTTTTAAAGTGATATATCTCAGTTTCAATCTTTTCCGTTTATAAGAATGATATTAACTATTCAAGCAGGTGTTATATATTGATGAGCTATCAAAATAGTGCCCAATTTGAATTGATGTGCTAGGTAAAATGAAAGATATGTTTTCAAATTTCCTATTAGCGGACTGGACGTATTTAGAGAAGAAAATGAAATTTCATTCTCAATATTTAGTGAATTATATTATTCTATAATCTGCTGAAATCTTTCCTGAATTCAACAAGACAAAATGCAAAATGCATAGCGAATAGAAAATTGCTAAAAAAAAAGAGGTTGAAAAGGTTAAATGTATATTTCAGTTGAATATGCTTTTGAAGTATTCATTCAGTATGTGATTTAAGGTATATCTGTGGATAGTTACGAAATCAGTTATATGCAAAAATAAATGACATTCATATACTTAATTGAGATAAATTCAAGAATTTTAAGTATGATTAGCTGAACGTTCAATTTTTATCGATATTTTTCAAATGTTAGCATGATCTGATCTGGACAAAGAGAATTAACTATTTCTTCATTTAGTACTTAATCAATATTGCAAATTCATCAATCTTCGAAAAACCTGCCTGATGAAAATATGCTTTTCATCACAAATCTTCATTTATATTTTATTCGAAGAGACCTATCTGCCAAATTTTATTTTATAGATTAAATTGATTATTTCAGAATTGTCCCAAAATTTTGATTGCCTTCCTGATGGCATAACCAATTATAAATGAAATGTATGAATTTATCTTCCTGAGACATAACACCCATTTTATTGGAAATAAAGTTTTCAACATTGTTATTGCTTTTATCTCCTCCAGGCCTGTGTACATACTATTGAAATTATTTACAACGCCATCTAGTATGGCGCGTTCAAAGTACTGATGCATACGTGTGTTATTTGTTATTGCAAACAATTGCAGAGTTTAGAAAAATAACGCTTTATGGTAAGAAGTATTTTGTGAAACAACAACGCTAGTGTCAGAAGTAAGCAATAGGTACCTTCCAATTCTGAAAGGTGATCTGAAAAATTCCGTACGATGTGAATATCCACAATAAAACAAGAAAGCAAAAGTTTTTGTTCACAAAATTCAATAATTTTTACTGAATAACTTATGATCAAAACCGTTACCATAAAAGTTAAAATGAATGCTTATAATCCGCTGCTCAGTGAAATGGACTTTAAATAAATTTGTCAAGGAGGAAACACGCAGAACGGTGCAGAGCTCCACTACTGCCACCCAAACCGAAGACACCGAAGACATAAGGAAACTACAGAATGTGTCTATCATTAAAGAGCGCATGAACAGGAAAATGAATGATGAAAATCTACGTGATACCATTAAAATGGAATGGCCGGAGGAAACCTTCAGAACACGGCTTACAGGTGGAAACATCACCTCTCAAGAAGTCACGGGAGAGCTGCTTGTCCTAGCTCCTGCCGCGAAAATCAAGCTAAGGGAAGGGAAGGGGTGATTAGAAAGGCCGAAGGGTGGTCTATCACTGGAGGAGCACAAGTGAAAGAAGAAAGAGATATATATCTAAATGCCCTCCCAAATAAGGAAGAGGATCTACCCTGGAGCCTGTATAGGGCACTTCTTAATATTAAAGGCAGAATGAAAGGAGACAGCGCGTGCCACCTAGCCATAGAGGCCGATATGAAAATAACTGAAAAAAGGAAAATTGTAGAATGTGCGCTACATGATTATAGCGGAGAAATGTTTCTGCACGAAAAAGAAACTAAAATAATGAACAACGACCCCAGGAAGGGGGCAACGCATAGCACAGATGCAGTGGTTATCCAAAAGTCAGAAGGGACGACGTATGCCGAAATGGTCTCACAATTTAAAAAGAGTATAGGAGCGGAAAAGGAGGTAGTAGAGGGGATCGAAGGACTCAGGAGGACAAAGGAAGGTCATCTCCTCGTTGAATTGAGGGTCCAAGGAGTCCAAAAATATACACGACAAAGTAAAATCCAAGATGAAAGAGGGCAACGTCAGATTATACGGCCCCAAAGACAATAGGGTTGCTATTAATGTATACGGAATCGACATAGACATGTCAGAGAGCCAAATTGAAGAGGAACTCCGGGAGGAGATTCCCATAAGCATAGTGAGCGAGCTAGTGGTCAAGGCCCTGAGACCGAGTAGCGGTGACAGGCAGACGGCGACTGTGCTTACTTCACAGAAGGCGGCGGATGCCCTGTTGGAAAAAAAGAGGGTGAAAGTGGGCTTATCCTTGGTCCAGGTTAGAGAACGAAGAGAAATTAAAAAATGTCTCAAATGCTGAGCTGAGGGACACTTCGTCAAAGATTGCAAAGGCCCAGATAGGAAGAACCTGTGTAGGAACTGTGGAAATGCTGGACATCTGGTCAGAGAATGCGCAAATGCCCCAAGGTGCTTGGATTGCGGCTCCAGAGGTCATAGAACTGGTGGAGTCTGCAGTCGCAAGGACAACGCGATGGGAACCAGGAGTTAGATGTGATTTAGATAGGAACTTGGCTGTGTTATATTGTAGGATTTTATTTAAAGCATTTATTTTCATGATCCGTTGTAGAGCCCTATTTATTGAGAGACTATTTATATATTGCTGTATGTTGCTAGATTTTATTTACTTTATAGTTGTCAGAGCTTTATCTCCGAATAGATGTTTGTCGAGTCTAATCCGTGTTACGTTGGTCTGTGACAAATCCAATCCCTCCAGTTGGTTAGGAAATTATAAATATAATATGGATATTATTCTAATCTCAATGTTTTCCCAATGTTTTTATTTTTCAATATTTTTTATTCCAATCTTTTGTGTAGATCCAGCAAATGACGCGATGTTTATTATAGATATCACCCAATCGCACTTAGTTCTTGGTTTGGGTATAATATTTATTGTGAAAATTGTGGTTTTAAAGGTTTTAAACTGTCCAAGTGAAATTATTTCACGGAGCACTGACGCTATGATGTTTCCAATACGAGTACCGGAACCGGAATATATATATATATATATATATATATATATATATATATATATATATATATATATATATATATATATATATATATATATATATATATATATATATATATATTAGATAAAATGTGCAGTTTTGCAGGAACTTGACAATCAATTTTTACAAGCAATTAGTGAGGAAGAAAATTTTTGCATTTTAAACGTTCTTTAAGCTGGTTTTTTTCAAGGAAATGTGGTTCGTCTAGTTTTCTAGATATCACATTCAACTTTGTTTTTTAAATACGGACCTGCATTTTTCATTCCAAATTTTGAAAAAACTTTTTTTTCTGATTTCAACGATGTATCACATGTCCATATTCGTTTGTATTTAAATGGTAAAAAACTAGTATTCAACTTTTTTGGCACTTTTTTTCATTTCATCATAGGTTTAATCATAGAGTAAAGAGAAACAATTGCTTATAAAAGCCTATAATCCGTAATACATGTGTCGTGTCAAAGTAAGTTTAAACCAACATGGTAGCGTTTTACAATTCTGAAAAATTATATTTATTTTTTTTGTTATGCAAAAGCCTTTCGAATATATCAAAATTCTTACCCAGAAAGGCACTTACCAAATCGAATAACTTTTACAAGGCTAGAGCAAAATTTGCTACTACACGGATCATTTAACAATCCTTCAGAATGGGGAACAACTGCATCAGCAGAGAATGGGAAAGATGAAACCAATGCATGAGGTATGTATCATCCACTTTGAATTTTGGCGAAAGTAATTTTTAAAAATAAGGAAGTTTTAAGGTTTATTACATAACTTGAATTTAATTAAATGGTAAAAAGTTTGAATTTTTGAAAACTTAATAAACAGTTTCTTTCATTACACGATGCCATAGTCTGTTTATGTTATTAAAATAGGCAATTGTTTTATTGGTAATCTAAGCCACCTCTGATGTTCTCATGTTTTATAAAACTCAATACAACTTGAATTTTGCCTTTTTATCATTAAAACGCAAACAAATATGAACATGTGATACATCGTTAAAATCAGAAAAAAAAGTTTTTTTAAGAAATGGAATAAAGAATACAGGTCCGTATTTGCAATAAGTAAGTTGATGGTAAAATCTCGAAAACTAGACGAACCAAATTTCTTTGAAAAATACCAAATTGAAGAACGTCTGAAATGCATAAATTTCGATCAAATAGTTTGAGCAATTTTTCGAAAAACCCCTGTAGCTCAAATTAGAATTTTTTTTCAGATATGAAACTAGATTTTCAATGTCCTCCAAAAACTGCACATTTTGTCTAATTTGACCAACCTTGTAGTTCTTATAATTACCGAGATACCAATAGTGGCCAATGGCTATTAGGACACCCTGTATATATATATACATACATATATATATATATATATATATATATATATATATATATATATATATATATATATATATATATATATATATATATATATATAAATCTGATATGAAAAATATTTTTCGAAAATTGTGGACTAGATATTCAAAACGGATAAAAAAACTGATCCTGCACCCGTCGCGTCAGCCGCCATCTTGGAAAACACGTTTCATCAAATATCTCGTGAACCGTGCAACATACGGCAAAAATATACAATTCATTTTCGTAGATAATGACATTCTCTTCAATTTTCATTCATAACTTCTTTCTGTACAACGCATAGATTTTTATTTAAGGCGCTCTAAACTTTTTTAAATTTGTTTATTGCTAAATATATAGTTAACGGTTGATGATAGATGAAAAATGTAATAACCAAACGTCTGAAATGCATAAATTTCGATCAAATAGTTTGAGCAATTTTTCGAAAAACCCCCGTAGCTCAAATTAGAATTTTTTTTTCAGATATGAAACTAGATTTTCAATGTCCTCCAAAAACTGCACATTTTGTCTAATTTGACCAACCTTGTAGTTCTTATAATTACCGAGATACCAATAGTGGCCAATGGCAATTAGGACACCCTGTATATATATATACATACATATATATATATATATATATATATATACATATATATATATATATATATATATATATATATATATATATATATATATATATATATATATATATATATATATATATATATATATATATATATATATATATATATATATATATATATATATATATATATATATATATATATATATATATAAATCTGATATGAAAAATATTTTTCGAAAATTGTGGACTAGATATTCAAAACGGATAAAAAAACTGATCCTGCACCCGTCGCGTCAGCCGCCATCTTGGAAAACACGTTTCATCAAATATCTCGTGAACCGTGCAACATACGGCAAAAATATACAATTCATTTTCGTAGATAATGACATTCTCTTCAATTTTCATTCATAACTTCTTTCTGTACAATGCATAGATTTTTATTTATGGCGCTCTAAACTTTTTTAAATTTGTTTATTGCTAAATATATAGTTAACGGTTGATGATAGATGAAAAATGTAATAACCAAATTTGTAGAGCATAAAATTTACTATAAGTTTTATCTGAAAGTTTTTTCTGTGAAATGTATACTTTAAGAGCTATAGCTTGATAAAACTTGCACCTCGTAAATTATCATACGAAATTAATTATTAATTATTAATACTACTATTATTGATAATAATTAATGTTATTATCATATTAAATTTTTTTATATTATTTCATTTTATATTTTATTATTTATAATATGAATTTATTTATTAATTTTTGTTATGGTAGGGGAAATGCATTATGCACGAAATGACGGAATCCTGGATCCGTGATAAGATTGATTGAGTTGAATAATAATAATAATGATCAGAAGGAAAACTTGCAAAAGGGGATAACAGAGTTAAATTGATGCAAATTAATTTTTTGAAAAAAAATAAAACATTCATTTTTCTTAAAAAAAAGTGGCGCGTTATTTTATAAAGCAAGTCTCATTTGTTTCGATGATGAAGACACTCATCGCCTTGCAGATCTCCGTCTTCTACCTCCGTTATAATAAGTGAAGGAGATGGATTGAAATTTGAGTCTTCATCAATTTCGTCTTCGATGACTTCACTGCATCAGAAACATTATCGCATGTTTATCCATTACAATTAGAACAAATAATTAAACATTATAATCCAGCTTTTCGGCATTCACAGGCAGCCCCGCAATTTTTGGTGCATGTGCAAGAAATTATTTGTAGTAAATTTGACGGTGCGGGACCCATAGTAGTTCGAACTGGTTCAAGTCCGGTTGAAGTCCGCTCCCTACCCCATTTTTCCGGTTCATGGTCAAATGCAAGCCAAGTTTGAACTTGCTGATAGACTCTGAAGGAATGGCAACGTGCCGTATCTCAGGTTGTAGGTAGAAGTGATAGATTGAGCTTCGTCTTACCCGCCAATTTCTCGAAGCATTTGCATGGGAGAGAGTTAATAGACGCTTCAGATTCGTCACCTCCATACAGTGCAATAAAAAAACGTCCTCCAGCATTAGCAGTTATGTTTGGATCAACGTTCTTTTCGGTGAACAACTCCACAGCCTCCAACAGAGAATCGTTGCAAAGTTGAAAGAACTTTGTTTTTCCGTATTTTATATACACAACGCACATGTTTTTAAGCTCCAAGCTGTAATAAAGAACACAGAACTGACGCAGCTACAAAAATTTCAATGCGATGAAGCCGAGTGCGAACCCTGTGTCAATATACAGCATTATAATCTCGTGGCTATTCTGCGTCGACTCGGCATTTACAGCGTTATAACTCTTAAAGTATACATTTCACGGAAAAAATTTTCAAATTAAATTTATAGTAAATTTTAAGCTCTACAAATTTGGTTATAATCATTTTTCATGTATTATCAACCGTTAACTATATATTTAGCAACTAAAAAATTTAAAAAAATTTGGAACGTTCTAAATGAAAATCTATGCATTGTACAGAAAAAAATTATAAGTAAAAGTAGTAGAAAATGTTATTATCTACGAAAACGATTTCCACTATTTTTGTCGTACGATGCACGGTTCACGAGATATTTGATACAATGTGTACTCCAAGATGGCGGCTAACGCGACCACCCCCGCATGACGCCAACGTGGATTTATATTTAGGGAACACCCCTGAATATGTTTCAATAGTCAAATCAATTCTGTAGAAGATTGCATTACGAACAGTGTTTTCTTGCTCTGGCGCCTGGCCTACTGCAAATGTATGTATTTTTGGGAAAATACGACTAAAAAGATCCACGAAGAAAGTAATGAAATCAAGATATAGCAATCTGTGTAATAATAATCGGAGAGCAAGGAAATTGTTCTAGTCAATTGAAAAAAGAAACATTTCAATTCACTAAATTCGGGTTCAGTAGTGAAAATTGGTTTATTGACTTTGACTGAAATTTATCAAAGAATTCATGAGGATTCACTTCGAACACAAAGAAAGAATTTCTCAGTATCACAAATTGAGTGTTATTTCTGAAATATCAAATGCAAACTTGTTTTTAGAGTTTAGTTTTTTTCTACTTTATTCCTATGTGTAATATGTTCTCACCGGAAGTGAGTGAGATCTGCGAGGTATCGGAACTCTTCCTAGAATGCCCTGATTGTCCAGACGCCCCGCTCAGTGAGTTGAGGGACTTCGCGTCCAACTCGA
>JARQZK010003703.1:177500-180000 GCA_030704885.1 Cynegetis impunctata | reverse complement strand
ATCTCGAGCAATATCATAATCCCAATTTTCATATTTCAAATATGTCCAGTTCTCCAGAAACGTCTAATAGGCACTCCAACTTGGGACACCCTATATATATATATATATATATATATATATATATATATATATATATATATATATATATATATATATATATATATATATATATATATACATATATATCTGAGAAAGATTCCGGGGTTCAATCCGATATTTTTGAAAGATTTGTTGGCGCTGAGAAGCACCGTTTTGTTTCACGACGTTTCGCCAAAATCTCATTTGCCATTTTCAAGTGCTGTTGTATGTCTGGTGACTCGACGGCAACTACTGTTCGCTTCTGCTTGTGTCCGGGTTTTATTGGAATTGACTGGTCCTGTTTCCTGATTGGCCGGTTCGCTGCATAGGCTCCGCCCCCTCGCTTCGATTTTCTTCGTCGATGTTAGTTCTTACGTCTTGTGTTGTTTTAGGCGTTATCGTGTTTTTTAAAATTGTTTTCCAAGTTAGTGGAATATTCAGAGCATCGTCTCGTTTGTTTAGATGTCCTGATTTCTCTATTTCTAGGGCTTCTCTTATGGTACGGACCCTGTAGTTTTCTATGGGTGCTATTTCTTTTGATTGGTCAAAATCGATTCTGTGGCCTGTTGCTTGATGATGTTGAAATAGGGCTGATGTTGTTTGTTTGTTCCTGACGCAAATTTTATGTTCTTGGATTCTTGCTGATATTTTTCTGTTCGTCTGTCCTATATATGTTTGGCCGCAGTCTGCACAGGGTATGCTGTAGACGCCGTGGTTTTCTAGTCCGATTTTATCTTTCGGGTTTCCGAGTATATTGGCTATTGTTTTCTGAGGTTTAAATATTGGTGTTATGTTATTTTTTCTCAAGACTCTTCCAATTTTATCTGTAATTCCTTTTACGTATGGAAGTACTGCTTTTTGTCTGGATTCTTCGGCGTTGTTTTTTGATGTTTTTGTTGGATTTTCTTGTTTTTTGATGGCCTTTCTGATGTCAGTGTATGTATATCCATTTTGTCGTAAAGCGGTTGTAATCTGTTTAATTTCTTGTTCTCTTGTTTCTGGTTCTGTTAGTCGAAAAGATCTGGAAATTAATGAATTCACTACTGACTGTTTTTGTGAAGGGTGGTGGTGGGATTGTGCGTTCAGGTATCTGTTAGTGTGTGTAGGTTTGCGATATACGCTGAAGCCCTACAATACCTCAACAATATACACCAAAAAATTCAATTTACTCTAGAAATTGAACAAAATAGAAAACTGCCATTTCTGGACTTACTCCTCACAAGAAATCTGAACGGAACTTTGGGCTTCAGCGTATATCGCAAACCTACACACACTAACAGATACCTGAACGCACAATCCCACCACCACCCTTCACAAAAACAGTCAGTAGTGAATTCATTAATTTCCAGATCTTTTCGACTAACAGAACCAGAAACAAGAGAACAAGAAATTAAACAGATTACAACCGCTTTACGACAAAATGGATATACATACACTGACATCAGAAAGGCCATCAAAAAACAAGAAAATCCAACAAAAACATCAAAAAACAACGCCGAAGAATCCAGACAAAAAGCAGTACTTCCATACGTAAAAGGAATTACAGATAAAATTGGAAGAGTCTTGAGAAAAAATAACATAACACCAATATTTAAACCTCAGAAAACAATAGCCAATATACTCGGAAACCCGAAAGATAAAATCGGACTAGAAAACCACGGCGTCTACAGCATACCCTGTGCAGACTGCGGCCAAACATATATAGGACAGACGAACAGAAAAATATCAGCAAGAATCCAAGAACATAAAATTTGCGTCAGGAACAAACAAACAACATCAGCCCTATTTCAACATCATCAAGCAACAGGCCACAGAATCGATTTTGACCAATCAAAAGAAATAGCACCCATAGAAAACTACAGGGTCCGTACCATAAGAGAAGCCCTAGAAATAGAGAAATCAGGACATCTAAACAAACGAGACGATGCTCTGAATATTCCACTAACTTGGAAAACAATTTTAAAAAACACGATAACGCCTAAAACAACACAAGACGTAAGAAATAACATCGACGAAAAAAATCGAAGCGAAGAAGCGAGGGGGCGGAGCCTATGCAGCGAACCGGCCAATCAGGAAACAGGACCAGTCAATTCCAATAAAACCCAGACACAAGCAGAGGCGAACAGTAGTTGCCGTCGAGTCACCAGACATACAACAGCACTTGAAAATGCCAAATGAGATTTTGGCGAAACGTCGTGAAACAAACGGTGCTTCTCAGCGCCAACAAAACTTTCAAAAATATCGGATTGAACCCCGGAATCTTTCTCAGATTCATTCCACCATCCGAGAAAACATACGATATAACATACATATATATATATATATATATATATATATATATATATATATATATATATATATATATATATATATATATATATATATATATATATATATATATATATATATTATATATATAATA
>JARQZK010003703.1:105000-172500 GCA_030704885.1 Cynegetis impunctata | reverse complement strand
ATTAGGATCCGCCCAGAAAAAATTGAACACCCTGTGTGACCGGCAATATTTTCATTCTGTCGAGCTCGAGCCTTGAAGTGATATTATAGATTCCTATCTGTTTCTTAAATATTGATATGGAACATTGCGCCACTGTTAGGACCTTCTGTGTGTGTGTGTGTGTGTGTGTGTGTGTGTGTGTGTGAGTGTGTGAGTGTGTGTATATATATATATATATATATATTTATATATATATAGTAGATTCATCTTCCTCTATTACTCAGAGAACTTAGCTCTTTCTGTTTGTCGGCTGAACTTTGCTAGGAAACTCTGCTGTAATTTATTCTACTATCATGTTTAATTCATGAAAATTAAGATTGATCAAAAAACAGATTACTGCAGATTCAAGCGGCTAAATCTTAGGGTACGAACAGAACAAGTAAGTCGCGGTGGAGGTAAAGGTCGCGGTTGATGCCACTAGTTAAGTCGCGGTCGATGTCGACCGCACATAGCAAGGAGGTTACCAGCGATGCGCAGTCGAGCCAGTGTTGCCAATTTAGCGACTTTGCCGCTAGATCGACATTTCGTTTTCTACAGCGGCTTGAATTTTGTGTCTAGCAACAAAAAATCTAGCGACTAATCCAACGACTTCAAGAGTTTAAATAAAAAATAAATAAGTATTTTAACTATCTTCATGAAATATGGCAAGATCTCCGGCCAGAAATCTATCTCTATATTCGGAACTGCGTTCCGAAATCGGATATCATTCTGACAAGTCTGTCTTCTTCCCACTTGTAGCCTCTGAATAAAATAGAATGCTGATATTGAAAGGATATTAATTAGTGCCATGAACATAACAAAATCGAAGCTTCGAAATCGAATGAGCCTGAAGTCATTAAACTCTATTTTAATGATTACTCTTTAAGAACAACCTATGAAAGCTGCTATGATTACGAAATACCAATTGATGTGCTAAATATTATTGGGGCCCATAAATCATATTCATTTGCCAAACGTACCTACATCGCAGCCTCAGTCATCAACTCCAGAACGGATTACATTAACAGAAACTTTTTCGTCATTTTTAGTATTGAGTTTCTGACTTTTTATTTGTGAAATAATAATTTTTTCATTTGATGGCAATAAATAATATTTCATGTTGAATTTTTTTTTAGTATTAATTTCTTGACTTTTCGTTCGTTAAATAATTGTTATTTTATAATTCTAAATTGTTTTATACCGATTACAAATATTATTATGTGTGAGTAAATCAAATTATTTTCTTTTATTCCAACAGACCAAAAAAGAGTGCCTACACTATTTAGCACAAATTATTAAAAAATAGACTTAATACCCAAAGGAGAAAAAAGCTGGCAACTGGAGTACCGTAGCGCACGAAATGCCAGACGTCTTCTTTGCGAGCTGCCGTTGAGAATGCTGATAACACTGCCTTGAACGCACCAATCACAGCGAAGCATCCTTGTAGACCGCGCAGTAAGCATCCATGTAAAACAAACTGATCTGATTTTCAAAAGCATCGCGTTAAACATCCACCGCGACTTACTTGCTCTTTTCGCTCCCATTCAACTCAATGTGTTTGTTTTACATAGATGTTGACATCGACCGCGACCGCCAACTACACCTCCACCGCGACTTACTTGTTACGTTCGTACCAAAGACCCTTAAACTATTTTGATATGTACTTTTTTTGCACATATTCAGATTATTAATTCAATTTCAAACGAAAGTAAATTGTTTGAAATTGATTATATATATATATATATATATATATATATATATATATATATATATATATATATATATATTATATATATATGTATATTATATATATATATATATCTATCTATCTTTATATATATATATATATATATATATATATATATATATATATATATATATAATCTGAATATGTTCAAAAAAAAAAGTACATATCAAAATAGTTTAAGGGCCTTTGGTACGAACATAACAAGTAAGCCGCGGTGGAGGTGTAGTTGGCGGTCGCGGTCGATGTCAACATCTAAGTAAAACAAACACATTGAGTTGAATGGGAGCGAACAGAGCAAGTAAGTCGCGGTGGATGTTTAGCGCGATGCTTTTGAAAATCAGATCAGTTTGTTTCACATGGATGCTTACCGCGCGGTATACAAGGATGCTTCGCTGTGATTGGTGCATTCAAGGCAGTGTTGTCATCATTCTCAACAGCAGCTCGCAAAGAAGACGTGTGGCGTCTGGCATTTCGTGCGCTACGGTACTCCAGTTGCCAGCTTTTTTCTCCTTTGGGTATTAAGTCTATTTTTTAATAATTTGTGCTAAATAGTGTAGGCACTCTTTTTTGGTCTGTTGGAATAAAAGAAAATAATTTGATTTACTCACACAGAATAATACTTGTAATCGGTATGAAACAATTTAGAATTATAAAATAACAATTATTTAACAAACGAAAAGTCAAGAAATTAATACTAAAAAAAAATTTAACATAAAATATTATTTATTGCCATCAAATGAAAAAATTATTATTTTACAAATAAAAAGTCAAAAACTTAATACTAAAAATGATGAAAAAGTTTCTGTTAATGTATTCCGTTCTGGAATTAATACCTGGAGTTGATGACTGAGGCTGCGAAGTAGGTACGTTTGGCAAATGAATATGATTTATGGGTCCCAATATTATTTAGCACATCAATTGGTATTTCGTAATCATAGCAGCTTTCATAGGTTCTTCTTAAAGAGTATTTAATCATTAAAATAGAGTTTAATGACTTCAGGCTCATTCGATTTCGAAGCTTCGATTTTGTTATGTTCATGGCACTAAATATCCTTTCAATATCAGCATTCTATTTTATTCAGAGGCTACAAGTGGGAAGAAGATAGACTTGTCAGAATGATATCCGATTTCGGAACGCAATTCCGAATATATAGATAGATTTCTGGGCTGAGATATTGCGATATTTTATGAAGATAGTTAAAATACTTATTTATTTTTTTATTTTAACTCTAAAAGTCGTTGGATTAATCGCTAGATTTTTTGTTCCTAGACACAAAATTCAAGCCGCTGTAGAAAACGAAATGTCGATCTAGCGGCAAAGTCGCTAAATTGGCAACACTGGCTCGACTGCGCATCGCTGGTAACCTCCTTGCTATGTGCGGTCGACATCGACCGCGACTTAACTAGTGGCATCAACCGCGACCTTTACCTCCACCGCGACTTACTTGTTCTGTTCGTACTCTAAGATTCAACCGCTTGAATCTGCAGTTATCTGTTTTTTGATCAATCTTAATTTTCATGAATTAAACATGATAGTAGAATAGATTACAGCAGAGTTTTCCTAGCAAAGTTCAGCCGACAAACAGAAAAAGCTAAGTTCTCTGAGTAATAGAGGAAGATGAATCTACTATCTTACCGAAAGTCTGTTTTGGAGTGAATGCTGTTAATGTTTACAGTAGTAACAACTAACTGTTCAATAAAATTGTCATAATAGAAATAATAGCAATAATAAAAAAATGTAAAAATTCGATTGAAAATACGGAAGTACATCACAATTGTAATATATATATGATGGTGAATAATAATTCAAATACTCATATTAATCCACTTTGGAGCATGAAATAACGTATATTGTAAAAATGAACAATGTATAAACCATAGAGTAATATCCAGTGGCGCACTAAGAGGGGGGATATATGTTTTGTTCCATATGTTTGTAAGTTCATATTTAATGAAAAAAAAATTTTTTATTTCTTACACAAATGTTGATTCAGACGCCAACACATAATTGCCTAAATAACCTTTATATCTCATTTTTGTCGAAAATTGGGTCAGCTAATTAAATTTGATATTATTTATTACGTCTAACAACACTGTTTCCGATCGATGTCATATACATTTGAATACGTGAAAGCCAATTCTTGCTATAACTCGGTGAGCATGTTGAGAGTGAGAGAGAGAGATAGACCACGCCTTTCATTCCTCCCTGTGTGTATGTGTGAGGAAGGCGGTCAGATTGAAGTATGGGGATGTACTCCACTCACATCAGAGCATACACTTGTATATACAAATGCATCAAGGATGGGACACCGGATAATTTATGTAAGAGGAGGTGTGGTGGGGTTCAGAGGAGGCCCAGCATTCGCCTCTATAAGTTGGCAAGCAGTTATATATATATATATATATATATATATATATATATATATATATATATATATATATATATATATATATGTATGTATGTATATATATATATATATATATATATATATATATATATATATATATATATATATATAAGCTCTGATGAACTACCAGCCGACCCCGGGACCTCCCGCATGCAAGCCAACAAGCGTGAACACTAAAGTAACAAAATATTGTTTAATGAAAAATAGTTATGCCAGGATATGAAGTGTCAATAATCAAAGGTTGTGTTTACCAGTACATTCAATTGTAAATAAAATATAATTGATGAGGAAAAAGGATTAGGGGTGTCGGATTTAAATCGAGCTAACTGTTTCAATACTGATTTTGATAATTCAAATATAAAATTTTTTTCACAGACGATACATGTAATTTTCAAGGTCAACAAGTTACAGGTGATTTTACAATGGCAGGATTCTGTTTGCTATATAGATGTATACCAGGACAAGGGGTGACCACTGTTGGGTAAGCTTGGAAATATTCATGGTAATAATTTTCCATAATTAGAACATCCTACTATTTATGATTGAGTTTACAATTTCAATGAGTAGCAACCACGAGAATTTTAATTTTATCCACTGACCGAAAATATCTCGAATTGTGTTCGATGCCCACGATTAATTTCGTCATGTTTCTGATGTCTGTTGCACAGAAATTAATGTAAGTGGCAATGAAAGTCATCCAGACTACATCAAATTTCACTAAACGGGTCAACGTTATAACACAGCATAAAGGTAATAGAAATATTGCTGTATGTCTATTCTAACGAAAGTTGCGGGATATTTTACTTATTAATGTAAGAACATCATTCTTACAATTACACTATCAGAATTAAAATCAGCAAACGCCAATTAAAAAAACTCAGAAAATTCTCTGAAAATTTTGAAATGTGGCGTAAAAGCAAGAATGTAAAGGTGGTTAATAAAGATGTATTATTAGCGTATGCGAAATGAAAATCAGAGGTCTATTCTCCCAACTCACTGTGGACCAAGATTTCAATGTTGTTATTGTAAGCAGAATGATGTTTTGAAATAAATATTTGAACAAGTGATTTCTTAACGGCCGGCGGCCGTTAACACTGACTTTTCAATTGTCATCTGAATACCGTTAAATCAAAATAACAGTATGGGATTACGAAAATGTATTTAATATAATTATCGAACCAACAATGAGTACCATATTAGCAGAAATAACGCTATGAATAATAAATCAGATATAAATAATTTAAGGTGAATATAAAGTTTTTTGCTGCCCTGGGAAGCCCTGATAATAGATTGAATAGTATGCCACGCTTGAATATTGACTACTCGATAGAACAATAATTATTTTTTTTTTTTTTTGAAATTAACCACTGTGATCAGTCTCTTCCTCGGTTCAAGATATGCAGGCACAGGTCAACCGAAAGATGCAATCTCTCATCCAAATGACCATAGTGAACTCCATACCATGAACGTAATATCGCCCCCTTAGTGCAACAACTAGATAACTTGAAATTTAATGTTTCGAGAAAATCGATTTTAAAGTTTCGAAAATATTTGATGTGTATAGAGATATGTTGCATATCAAATTATGTATAGTCACTTTTATAGACAATCAGGTTTTATATATTCGCAGAATTTGATCAAAAACTTGAGATATATAGTTGTTGCTGAAAATCTTGTCAAAAAAAGTAGTTATCTATTTATAACCACTAGCAATTGAAAGCAAATCACTTAATAAATACAACTTTATTTGAAATTAAAAATGAACAAGAATGGTTCAACTAAAACACAAAATATTTCAACACTTAACACGACTTAAATATCAATATCGATTCTGTGTTATGAAGCCTTTTACTTTGGTCTCCTTGGAATGGGAGACTCTGATAAAATGCTTCATACAAGCTAGGGAGTGCCGGAGGTTTCATTTAGAAAAGAGAAAATAGGTCGTCGTATTTTTCTTTTTTAAGAGGTAGGTAGTTGACTTTGATACGAAGATACAAAATTTTGTGATTGACTACGCAGAATTTCCAAAATCTTCTTACCCCTTGACATCATTTTTGCATTGACACCGTTTAAAAAACACTGTAAAACCAATTCAGTAGCACAGAAATCCACCTCTTGTTTCAAGCACACAACTAGATATCTCATAGAGACCAAGAAGTTGCCGGCGAGTAGCTCAATAATGCCAGTGCTACAACTAGATAGATCAAGATGTCTTGTTATAGAATGTGCATTTTCGGAGTTATCTATTTCTGGCCAGTATTTAAACGAGTTTGGTTGCTCGTACTAGATATCTAGATTTTGCATTGAAAAGAGCATGAAAAATAGGTCAGCTTCAACTGGATAACTCAAAATGCATAAAATTCGAGTTATCTAGTTCTTGCACTAAGGGAGCGATATGATCTCACCATAATCCGAACAACAGTTAAAACAAAGGGAAGAGACGAAAAATAATACAATTACCAACCATATTGAAACCCTACAATTTCATATGGAATAAAACAATTGATTATTGTTCTATCGAATAGTCAATAGTCAAGCGTGGCATACTATTCAATCTATTATGAGGGCGTCACAGGGCTACTAAAAACTATATATTTACCTTAAATTATTTGTATCTGATTCATCATTCATAGCGGTAATTCTGCTAATATGGTACATTTCTAATAATAATCGTTTACTAAAACTGCGTTCCTGATTAAAGATCTTGAGATTATCATAATACATTGAGTGACTAGATAAATGTTTTGCTAATGCACACTTCTCCAGTCTGAGTGTGAAATCACTCATATACAAGGCCAACCTCCTCTCAACAGATTAAGAAGTCTGGGCTGCATATATAATGATTGCAGTCAATTTTATAAACATACGTCATTTTATTTTATTAATGTTATCCATTTTTTATTTTTTTTTTATTTTTGAGTTATTCTATTTAAAGAACCTAGAAATCACAAATCGATATTAGGTTAAGAATTTGATGGTTGTTAGTATGAAAAAACAGATTGCTGAAGTTCTTCAAATTTCAATAATTTCATAAATTAAATAATAATTCACAATTGAAAAGACAAGAAGTACAATTTTGATAGGTATTCTAATTCAAAAAAATAATCAGATTATGACGAAAAGGTGCATAAGATGTTTATTCATGAAGAACATTAAATCATAAACTTTATAACACATTGAGAAGAGAGGAATGTACTCAACTGATCGCAAACACAAACAACTGAACTTAGTAAATATGAGAACTGTGAAACTATGATTTTAATTATTAGAATACAGGCACTTCAGAATATGAAAGAAATGAATAATGTAATAATGTAGATACATCTTGGAAATAATACATATTCCAAAAAATTCGACCTATACTATAAAGGACTATAGAAATTTTAAGCACAATATCACACATTCAATTTGTTCAACACATACAAAGAATCAATATACAATCAAGCAATAAATATTCACAAATAATAATCCAGTTTCATCCACATCTTCACCAACTTAAGCTTACCATCAATCAACGAATCGAAATGCAATCAAAGAAATAAATACCATTTTTCTGGAAAAGGTAGTATATTAACTACAAACAGAAACAAAAGATTCATTGAATTGGAATAATACAATTTATTCTTCAAATATTGACATAAGATATGTGTTTTACTGTATACAATTCCTGGACTGAGGTTTAAAAAAAAGTATTCAATAAACGACATAACCTAATACTTTCTGGAGAAAAACTTATATCGGAAACATAAATAATATTTAAACAACTATCAACAGCTCTTATAACATTGAAAAACTTATATCTAATTCCATCGAAGTATGTATACTCTTCTTGAATTTTTGTTATATATTCGTCAATTGCGAGCACAAAGGATTGAATTGAAGTTTTCTTCGAATTCAAAAAGTATATCGATTCTTCAATTTCTTGTGGTGTTTTTGCAAGATATGAAAATGCGTGCTGTAAGTGAAAATTTTTCGTTATGCATTTTTCCAGTAATATCTTTCTTTACAACTTTGTTGGTGGCTGCTTCATCTCGCCCATCTAAAAATAAAAATATATTATGGTCGAGAATGGAAAAAATGAATTCCAGATTTTAGAAAACTGCTTTTCTTTTTCATTGGGACTCTACTTTTTAATGAAATAAGTATGTTATGAACTTAATAAATATGATGTTCACGAAATATGTATCAAATTAATCTGAAGCTGTCATTTGATTTCATAACAAATGAAAAAAATGTTCTTTTTGAACCCTGAATAAAACAACCATCATCTGATATAGAATAATAATATCAAGCTCTTTTTGAACTACTAACATTAGCATCACGGGGTGAACACCATTCACTGAAATACACAATCTACATAAGCAGATACTTACTTTCCTCGATATTTTCGATTTCCAATGGGCCTAGTAAAAACTCAATCGCCTTGTCTTTGACATTGCCATTGAACAGAAATGCAATGATTTTGGCACTTCTTTTTCACAGTTTTTGAGAAAACAATTATCATTTTCGTTCTTCATGGTTGAGTCCATATCAATCTAGAAGTAAAGTTATAATAGTTAGTTGCAACTATAGCTATATTATATTGAATGTTATAGGTATTACATGAAATTATACAAGATTAAATTAAAAATCATGAAAAATATACTAGTTGACCATGGACAATTTAATATATTACATAAAGTGAACAACGAAAATTCTTCAATAATTTTTAAAAAAACATACCTACGCCACAGTTGCAAAGTAGACATCTCATGTCAGGAAGTTTGTATTCTAGCGACGGGTTTCTGCATTTTCGATCTCAGCGGTGAATTGTTGGTTTCCAATATCTTTGGTGGAGGGCGCTCTGGGTTGTTCTACAGATAGTTGTCCAACCATGATTTGTATTGGGGAAAAGTAAATACTGAATAAATATGAAGGTGCTTGGAATATTTCGGTTTCTACTTCAGATCCAGATCACACTTACAAGTATGGTCACAACCTGCAATAAATGATCATTTTTCAAGATGATGTTGAAATAGTGTAGACCGTCAAATTGTAGTAAATAGTAGATTTTTTGTAAATACAATTTTCTTTTCAGTAATTTACTGAATTTCCAGGGGTATTTAGCAAAGCAATGTATGAGCAAGTTCCATTATTGAGCATATCTATTTTTTATAGCAAAATTCATAGTAGTTTGCGAAACAATGTAAAAATTGTTCAAAATGCAATATATTTATATTACAAGTGCTCGAAACACACCGTGTTTTCATTCTTTCGTCTCTTTCAACACTGTTCAGTGTAACTACTTATTTTTTTGAGATTGTATTCTGGCAAAAAATATTTTCGTAACTTTTATTCAAATATTATAAAAAACTAACAAGATTAAAATAATACAGTTACTGTACTCACCACCTTATAAAGAAACTGCTTCCACAAAAATTTACTTATACACAAATAACACTTAACCGTTTGGCTGTTAGCGTTAGATAGATACTCGTATAGCGAATTAGGCGGAATTTGGCATATTTACGTTGAGACGGTGGGGGTGCAGCCAGAAATTCATCAATCCATGATTCTTTGAGCATTGTCCCAATGCTCTCGGACATTGACCGAATGACTTAATACATAAGGTGATGAACGCAGTGCATTGCTATAATGAACTATACATAGGTTAATGTTTTCAATCATTAATGTTATGCCTATTGAACAAAGCTTTATTAAAAGAGGGATTATGACAATGTGTCGTGATGATTAAAGGTACATAGTATTGATTACTATGTAGTCATTAACTTGATGTATTTTTCACATAGCTCTGATGTAAATAACATTATAAAGATGACTTTTTTCATTAGATTCATGATTCAATTACATTATCATAATGACATAGATTTCATTATAACAACAAAATCGTTGATTGATCAATCACAGAAATTCATTATTTAGGCCAAGCTACAGAGATTTTTTCATGTAAAAAGTGTTAGAAGAAACCCAGCTCCGCCATTGTGTGTAAAATAGTTCCACATGATATAGTGATATGTTTTTCACTCGACTTTATTATTTATGTCTTTGTTATTAACAATTTTATCCAGTTTTTTTCAGTTTTTTGCTTATAAAATTGAAACTATCAGAGTAATCGTGATGATGTCAATAGACTTATTGTGGAAAATGAAAAGACGAAAAAAATGAGAGGTCGGACGACTCAATCAGACCCTCAGTCTAAGGGAAAATTAGAAAAAACCGTCCAAAATGCAGTTTTTTCAAAAGTTCATAACTCGGTTATTTTTTGAGTTGTAGCGTAGATCCTCCGGTTAGTGTTATTTATCAATATAAACTTTATTTTTGCGAAGAGCAGGAACTGTCCGATGCATAGTTTTTGATCTGTGGCATTTGATTATGTTACTATGCAATTTTCCAGCAGACCTGAATGCGACAGATATGGTCTGATTTCAATTTACTAAAAAGATTTTGAAAATAGAATTCTCATAGTTCAAAACGTTCATCTTGGTTTTCCATAAAAACTCTGAGAAATATGTTAAAAATAAAGCTGAACATGACGAAAAACGGCCGAGCGCGTAAGAGTAGTTGAAGAGTGGGGGTAGAGCAGCAGACAACGAGAAGTATGACATTCGAAAGCGTCGGCATTTTGAACGTGACAGTAATTTCTAAACGTTGTCAGATAATAATTGTAAACCCCCACTCTTCAACTACTCTCACGCGCTCGGCCGTTTTTGTCATGTTCAGCTTTATTTTTAACATATTTCTCAGCGTTTCTATGAAAAACCAAGATGAACGTTTTGAACTATGAGAATTCTACTTTCAAAATCTTTTTAGTAAATTGAAATCGGATCATACCTGTCGCATGCTGGAAAATTGCATAGTAACATAATCAAATGGCCACAGTTCAAAAACTATGCATCGGACAGTTTCTGCTCTTCGCACAAATGAAGTTCATATCAATAGCTAATACTAGCCGGAGGATCTACGCTACAACTCAAAAAATAACCGAGTTAGGAACTTTTGAAAAAACTGCATTTTGGCCGGTTTTTTCCAATTTTCCCTTAAACTGAGGGTCTGATCGAGTCGTCCGACCTCTCATTTCTTTCGTCTTTTCATTTTCTACAATAAGTCTATTGACATCATCACGATTACTCTGATAGTTTCAATTTTATAAGCAAAAAACTAAAACTACAGTGGTATAGAAAGCAGGCGATTAATAGAATTCTATAGAACACAGAGTCCCGCTTTTGGATCGGTTTTAGAATAATTAGAACGTCATATGTTCAAGATTAGTTTCGCCTTCATTTTAAAGTTTATTCTGAATCGACTTTTTAGTAGAGTAGCAACGAAAGATATTTCATCAATTAAATATTTCAAATATTTGCGAGTATTCCTTGATATTATTCCAATATATACCCATATCTTTATTCCTCTATTTTTTGATACTTTTATTAATTTGCAACAAAAACCTGGCCCTGTCAAATAAGATAAAAATTCAATTAATGTCTGATAACCGTCAAACTTAAGAATGAACAACTTTAAGACTGTTATCCCATAGCAATCACTGTAAAAGTTAGTACTGATAGAATTAATACATTCCGCTAATATTAGGGGAGCCCGAGATGCTAAATGGGGATTTACTCGAGCGTCGTGGGGACCTGTTGGATCGTGAAGATTAGATGCTAAAACAAAAAAAAGGTTATGGTAGGGGAGCCCAAGCAGGGATTTTGGGATTTACTCAAGCGCGGCAGAATAACATGTTGGGGAAAACCTTGCGCCCTGTTAAGTATCCCCAACATACATGAACCCTTAATATGGGGGTGTTCGTCTAGGGCAGCCGATCAGATTAGTAAAAAAATCGATTGTTCGACAAACTCGAGCGAGTCAGATTAAGGCAAGGTGAGTTAATTACATGCAGAAGAGTATGCATTTCGATAATCTGATGGTTTGCACGTCGCATAAGGACATAGGAGACTCACAAAGTTGCAAAAGAAAACGTCACCTTGACAATTTCGAGCACGGTTAAATTTTCATTTTTATTTTGAAGGAAATGTCATGATTTTTTTTTGCATTTTTGAATATCGGCGATGAGTTTTGGTCACCCTCACCATACAAACCGGCAGATTAACTTACCTTCGTTATCAGAGACGATGTGGGGTGTATAAACTATTAATATCTGACGCGCTCGATTAGCAAAAAAATCGTGACATTTCCTTCAAAATAAAAATTTAACCGTGCTCGAAAATGTCGAGGTGACGTTTTCTTTTGCAACTTTGTGAGTCTCCTTTTTCCTTATGCCACGTGCAAATCGTCAGATTAGTGAAATGCATACTCTCCTGCATATAATTAACTCACCTTGCCTTAATCTTAAGCGCTCGAGTTTTTCGAACGATCGATTTTTTTTACTAATCTGATCGGCTGCCCTAGACGAACGCCCTCTTATTAAGGGTTCATGTATGGTGGGGATACTTAACAGGGTGCAAGGTTTTCCCCAACATGTTATTCTGCCGCGCTTGAGTAAATCCCAAAATCCCCGATTGGGCTCCCCTACTATAAAGAAAATGTGTTCGTTTTTATGATGAAATAACATTTTTTTAGGTGTGGAATAAGAGTACCTCCAGAAGGCTGCTTCATAGACCACCCGGTGACTGATAGCTATCCCGAATGTTGTTACACGCATGTAGTATGTCCAATAACAAATGAAACTTTAGCAGGATATGAGGAAAATGTTCGGCAATATGAAGCTCAAGCCACTCCAAACACACTAAATGGTTCAAAATCTCCGAGTAACGATTTAATGTTACAAAGCGGCAAATTATCTATTGAAGACAGTTCCGTGAAACCTCAAGATGTTCACAAACCATCAGATAATGACCCCTATGGTAGTGCTCCTTATTATTATAGGAGATGATAGAGAATTGAATCTATGTATTTCATTTTCAAAAGGCATTATACTTGTAGTAGAATTGAAATATAACTTTGAATGCAACATATTATGAAATATGCATATCAAAATATAAAGGTAATTTTTAATCCACTTATCTAAGCTGTATAATGGCTCCTATAAAACAAATACATAATATTAAGTTTGTAAATCAGACTTAGTATGACGAATATGATATCCAACTCAAACACAAATTACTATAAAAACATTATTGAGCAACAAAAATACACCAGTATTTTCCATTTTCCTACTACATATAGGAAATTGAGGTGGTTTTAATGAGAAAATTCAATATTTGGAAATTCATTGGCAGAACTGAGTCTTAATAATTTATTTGAAAGAACGTGTCAAAGTAGCTGCAAAAGTTATATATCAAATGGTCAATTAAAATCACAGTTAATGAAGATTTTCATCCAACACGCTTACTTATATTACATATAAATTGTATTTTATAAGAAATATTTTTGCCCACTTGATGCATTGAATATAATAGTCAATTGTCAAAAATCTGTCAATATGACTTCAAACGATGCATCGACTGTAAACGAGGTTACTGAACATCGCTTTCTGGTGAAGTTTTATAACATACTATTGTACCTACTCAAAAACTTGTCAGAGACTAAAAATTACTTGAATATATATATATATATATATATATATATATATATATATATATATATATATATATATATATATATATATATATATATATATATATATATATATATATATATATATATATATACACATATATATATATATATATATATATACATTGGAAATTCATTTAATACTGTACAAAGTGTTTCTATAATTATTGATCTGACATTGTTAAGCTCATATTAAGATCCTATCAAAATGTTAATTTTACCAAACAGATATTGGTTTGTAACTTATGGAGCTGTTATCTGTGTATTCATTTAACCGAAAATTCCATAATCGATACAAATCCAAGAATGATCAGTATTTTCTGGAGATTTTAGTTTTCGCAATTTTTAATGTATTATAATTACTCACAGTACATATACTATACAACAAGATAGTATAATTCAATTAGCAGAAATGATATCTGCTATGGAAAAATGTGATATAAAACTTGTCGTTTTTTTAAACACAACCCTTATAAAAGCCACCCCTTGTGACCAAAAATATAAAAATAGCCTTTTTTGCAGTAATAATGAGAGAAAATGATAAAAATTTATTTGCACTGAATATAGTTTTTCGTTTCCTCGTCGCTCTCGGTATCCACGTCTTCCTCTTGATCTAAAATTAGTGTCCTGTTAAGACAAGTGTCTTCACTGCAGGTTCTGCACATTACATTGCAAAAGAGGCCTACTCGTCGGCAACCGCATCTCTTTTTTCAATTGAAAAATATCATTTGCAAAAGCTTCTCAGGTGCCGGTTCATTTTGGTTTTTGAGTGGATGTGAAATTCCTTCAATTTCAATCCAACCCCATTCAAACGGATTAATATTCTTGTTACCTAGCCATATTATGTGCTCATTGATAGTACGAACTGTTGAGACAAGAGATTACAATCTAACAGCCTATTATTTAGCGGTTAAATTAATAAATGAGTTATATCTGATTTGTTCGAGGTATTCAGTTTGTTACACGTTTCAATGTATTTAAGGTAGTGTCTTCAGTAAGTCCAAACAACATTACGTTACAGTATCTACCGGCTTCTAAAATATCTTCAAACGTTGAAGAAGTATTTAAAAAAATTAGAAATGATATCTGCTATGGAAAAATGTGATATAAAACTTGTCGTTTTTTTTAAACAAAACCCTTATAAAAGCCACCCCTTGTGACCAAAAATATAAAAAACGCCTTTTTTGCAGTAATAATGAGAGAAAATGATAAAAATTTATTTGCACTGAATATAGTTTTTCGTTTCCTCGTCGCTCTCGGTATCCACGTCTTCCTCTTGATCTAAAATTAGTGTCCTGTTAAGACAAGTGTCTTCACTGCAGGTTCTGCACATTACATTGCAAAAGAGGCCTACTCGTCGGCAACCGCATCTCTTTTTTCAATTGAAAAATATCATTTGCAAAAGCTTCTCAGGTGCCGGTTCATTTTGGTTTTTGAGTGGATGTGAAATTCCTTCAATTTCAATCCAACCCCATTCAAACGGATTAATATTCTTGTTACCTAGCCATATTATGTGCTCATTGATAGTACGAACTGTTGAGACAAGAGATTACAATCTAACAGCCTATTATTTAGCGGTTAAATTAATAAATGAGTTATATCTGATTTGTTCGAGGTATTCAGTTTGTTACACGTTTCAATGTATTTAAGGTAGTGTCTTCAGTAAGTCCAAACAACATTACGTTACAGTATCTACCGGCTTCTAAAATATCTTCAAACGTTGAAGAAGTATTTTAAAAAATCTCCTTTTCTCATACATTTTTCTAAAATGTCGATGAATTTTTTTTTTACCTTTATTGAAGAAGGCAGAAGTTGAGTCACATCCAGTGAAGCTGTGAGAAAACAGTATCAAATCTGCACTGTTTGATGTTCAGTTTCTAAACTTTCAGAAGAATATACCAGTGAAGCGGAATTTTGCTCTGAAGATAAAAATTTAAAAAGTTGGTTTTTCGACGATTACTTCTTCATTTTTTAAGCTATAATATTTTCAGATAGAGCATTCTGTAGAGAATTTCAAGGTCTTTGACAACGAATTAATTAAATATTTTTTCAAATTTTAATTTGAAAACGGTTGACCTCAAAGGACGATGAGCCACAATTAATACGCGAATACAAAATTTGAGCTAACATATCTCGTTCAATTTTCATGATACAAAGATCAAAAAACAATCAAAATTTTCAGTAAGGAAAACCCTACAATTAACATTAGAAAAGTTTTTTATATCATGAATAGTTTTCGGTTTATTCAAGAAAATTGAATTTTTTTTCAAAATTACGAAAATGCAATTTTCAATTCAATCAACAATTTTTGATAAATTGAGCATTCTTAACTTGTCAAATCACATGGATCATATTGATAACACTCAAATAAAAATATTTGAAAGTGGGTCACGATTAATTTCATTCAGGGTGGTCATGAGGGAGTAGGTGTTAAATTTGAAAAACAAAATGACTTTATTTTTGTTGTATGTCAGTCAATTCTTATACAAAATACTTTTGTACAAGAACTAATTTTGAAGTTTTTTTTTACTTCAAAAAGGGACTCACGAGTTTTACCCAAAATTTTCAAGGTATTTAAGGTTGAAAGTATTCAATTTTGGATTTCCCGAAAAAAAATAACCATTCTTCAACGAGTAATAACTCAGACTTTGTTGGGTTTATAAAGGTCATCTGAAAACGAATCTCTTTTTTATTTTATCAGAAAAATTTTTGATTCAGATGATTTTTCCGATAAAATGAAAATTTTTTGAGTTATTCGTAAGAAACGGTTTGAAAACATGTGTTTTTTCAATGAAAGTTGCACAGTTTCAATCCTTAATGACTCGAAAATTATCAACTTTACAAAAAAACTTTATGAAACAAAGGTTGCTTAGAATTAGTCAGTTCATCAATTTATGATGTTATTTTGATTCAAATCATCTTCATCCCCTAGAAGGGGTTGCTTTCACCCCTGAGATAAAAGCACACTTCGGCACATTATAGATTTATATAAATACTACTTAAATCCCAATTTTCAAGGAAATCGACCTTTATTCTCAAAATTCCACGGGAAACGGCTGGTGACTGGACTATTATCAATACGCGGTAGTTATGCAAAATTCACGGATTCTATTGGCTTATTCATACATGAGTTATATAATCGAAATTAAACAAGGTCACTTAACTAAATTGATCTTTCTGATTGGTTGAAAATCATATGAAAAAAATAATAACTTAAAATATTTGTTGTAATAATCAACTATATAGTAGTAGCAGTTGAGTCACTTAAATCAGTAACCATATACTATTTAGCAGCTTGACCGAGACTCCTAAGAAATTATTCATTCAAATATCAATATGAAAATTTATCAGAGTATACTCGTTGTCGATAATAACTAAGAAAAATCATCTGGTAACACGTCTACCCAAATATCGTCAGTGAATGAAAGCATCATGCAAATTTCAATTTTCTTCGAACTCGTTAACAGTTTCAACTTATGGGCATGTTGGTGTAAACTAGGTTTCAATCGGTAGGAAAATAAACTCGTCCAATTCCTTTTTTCTCTTATACGCCGTCTTTCGTTCTCCCACGCTTGCAATGATTCAAATATTGTTCCGTGGGAGTAACTGTAACAATACACTGTTATAGAATCTATGGAACTTCCAACTTACTGAAGCAATTTGAATTGGGGAAAGCCTGGTTCAGTTGAACATAATGAATTTGGTTCCATATCACAAGAAAGAATATCCCAAAATTGACTTACATGTCACAAGAACATGAACGTATGTTAATAAAATCAGAAAACTACTAGATATCATCAACTAGTTAGGCTAACATATTCTCCTTGGAGGTAGTCATATTAGAAAACCCTTCTGAGTATTGTTGAAGTAATTATGGAAGTGATTGATTAATGAACATCTATCGAATATTCGTGACATCTTTTAACAAAGACACTGATTGGGAGAGCTGACGTGCGTGATTTAATCACATAACCTAGTCGATGTGATTGAAAATGTGTAACACTCTATTTTATACTGTATGTTTTGTGTAAAAAATATTGATTTATATTTTATTTCTTATAATAAATGTGTAAATTGTTATTTTTAACCATTGTTTTAATATAAAAAAATATTGACTTAAATGTTTGCTTTTCGTCGAATTTATCGGTTCAATTTACTTGTTGTTATTGTGTTGTTTGGAACGATTATTTGGTCAAATCTAATCAATTTATCTGTGATCGGTTATCTTTCGAAATGTTGATATTATCCACTTATCTGTTGAAGTTGAAGAATTACGAGACGAGGTATTTGTTTAGTGGTGCTCAAGAGTTCGATACAACGGAATAGATACAAATAAAATAGCAGTGTCAAAGAATTAACAAAGTACATACTTAGTTTTCTAATTCAAATAGCCGAACTAACTAAATTTGAAACATGCAATATTGCTAATAACTGATTATAGAATCTCGATGTTGGGACGCAAAACATGTTGTGCTTTGTGAATAATCGGCAGATAATTTTGACGAATTAATATGCAGATAAATCGTCTTGGTTATGTTAAACGATAAATACATCACTTTAAATTATTACCACAGACTTATCGTACAACTTTCTACACTACTGCAGTTAGCTTAACGCAACGATTCCCAAATAGTGGTCCACGAAAACCTGAGGTTCCGTGGAAGGGTCACAGGGATTCCACTTTTCAAATATTATTTCCGAAGAAAACGAGCAAAATACAGCGATTGCAAAACGCAACGGGGTCAAACTCATTGTGAAAAGTGATACACCTTTTTACCTTTTGTTCCGTCGCAACAGGGATCAGGAAAATTAGTTTAATCAGTCATATTATATTTTGCAAATTTAGTTAGTTCTCAAGTTCAACTTGTGGAATTTTGACCTTTGTTAATCATTCGTACATTGCTTCGCAGATTTGTGATCAATATGTTTTTCTATTGTCTATTCCATTGTTCCATCAATACGAAAGTAATCAGATGGCAGAACTTCAAGAGCGAACCTGCAAAAAGAGGAAATATGACGAGCCCTAATTGACCTTTAAATTGATCTCTGGAGGAAATACTATGTAGGATGGACAATGTGTTATTTGAGAGATTATGTTAACTAACCATCCGTATCTGAAAGATGAAGATATTAGTTTTTTTTGAATTACTGGGACAATTGACAAAAGTTTGTGGATAGAAGCTATGCAAAAAGAATTGATGTCTTTAGCAGAAAACCATACGTGAGTTTTATCAGATTTACCACTTAATCGAAAAGCCATCGGAACATAATGAGTCGTCAAAACAAAACGTAATTCAGAAGGTAACATCAATAGATACAAAGCCAGACTGATATTGATGAGATAGTATTGATAATTAAAATCGATAATGATCATTGAGTTCAAGTATGAAATTTTTTTTTAACTATGTACAACTAACTACAAACTGTCTGGAATAAATTTTGAGTCACAATTGGTTGGTGTCACTTAAAACAGCTTCCTATATTTACAATAGAGTGGCTATTACTGTACTTAATACCACTACAAAAAATTCTTATATTATACAGTTATAGGTTGCAGGAGTAATGAGTGACTATCAGACAAAATTGTTTAATCTCTTAATACTCCTGCAACCTATAACTGTAGAAAAAATTAAATTTTGTTGCGACAGTTACTACAGTAATAGCTACTCTACTGCAAATATAAGCAGCTGTTTCAACCAATTGTGACTCATAGTTTGTAGTTAGTTGTAGTTACAAAAAATCTCATACTTGAGCTGGATAAACATTATTGATTTCAATTATTACTATCAGGAAAAGTGTTTCATCTCTCATAAATCCTACAACCTATAAAAAGCAGCGATAGTAAACTACAGTAATATCCACTCTATTGTAAATATAGGCAGCTGTTTCAAATGATACCAACCAATTGGATGATTTATTCCAGATAGTTTGTAGTTAGTTGTAGTTTCAAAAAAATTTCATACTTGAACTGGATAATCATCATCGATTTTAATTATCAATAATATCTCACCAATATCCGAAAAAGGTGTTTGATCTCTTACTACTCCTGCAAACTATTGTTCTTCTATTTGATTGTTGTATTATATTTATATAATCATAGTTATGTATGTCATAGTGACAAAAAACAAATAATCACAATGTCAGATAGTTTTGTTTTCATGTTTTAATAAATAGTGAATAATAAAAATTATTCTATTGTTAAAGTATTTCTAGTATTTATCTGCAATCCTCTGACGCCTATAACTGTAGAAAATAAAATTTTGTTGTAGCGATAGTTACTACAATAAATGCCACTCTATTGTAGATATAGGCAACTGCTTGAAGTTACACCAACCAATTTTGACTCACAATTAATTCCAGACAGTTTGTAGTTAGTTTTAGTTACAAACATAATTTCATACTTGAACTGGATAATCATTATCGATTTTAATTATTAATACAATCTCATAAATATTCGGCAAAAGTGTTCGGTCTCTTACTACTACTGCAACCTATAACTATAGAAAATAAAATTTCGTTGTAGCCATCGTTATTACAGTAATATGATAATATATTGTACAACGAGCATGGAATGACATTTCCTTCGAGTATGACGTTTGCAGCACGAGCCGCAGGTGAGTGCTGCAAATCATACGAGTAGGAAATGGTCATTCCATGCGAGTTTTACACTATACTTTTTCTACGAATGTTACTGTTACATAAAATGGGATAAGTGATATTTTTCCTTTCAAGATTTTAAAAAATGTCAATCGGACGTTCCACCAAAAAACACGCGGCGCCGGTTAGCGCCATCTTTGTCAAAATACCCGTGCACAATGTGAACTTTGTAGTTCTCTCTCCATGGCGATAGAAGCACAATGAAAATGGGTATAAAACAATGCACTATGTTCCGAAATTACTTTCGAACATAGAGTGATGGTTTTTATTGACATTCGAAGAAAAACTATATTGTGAATATAGGCTGCTGTTTCAAGTGACACCAACCAATTGTGACTCACAATTTATTTCAGACAGTTTGTAGTAAGTTGTAGTAGAAAAATAAATCTCATACTTGATTTTTACGTTTTATTAGGACTTATATTGTTGCTACAGAAATAAAAAATTCACTACAGAGAACTTACTTGGTGAATAGTGTTTTTTATAAGTTTACATTTCAACTGCAAAAAAAATAAACTCACTATATGTAAGTAATATTACTATGTGTAGTAAGTTTAACTAGAAAATGAAACATTTCTGATCAAGTCAGGTTCCAGGTTCAGGCAGCTACTTTCTCATTGAGTTGTACGTTACTAGTCGCTCCGGTATTTATAGACGTTAGCTCTCAGATTTGACATGGATATTGATCAATTTTCAGCATATTCGCAAGGCTCTTGAAAGAGGAAATACATGTTACACTACCATAAAGATTCATAGTGTCTGGAGAAGAATCCAAGGTATGTCGACTGAATGAAGCGATATATGGATTGAAACAAGCCAGCACAGCAGGGAATCAAATATTTAACACAGTTCTTCGAAAAATCGGTCTAAATCGATCCATAGTCGACCCTTGCATTTATTTCAAGATTTCTGTTTCGCATATATTATTCATCTCATTCTATGGATGATCTGCTCATCTTTTGCAATAACAAGCATCAAAAAGGGGATTAGGATGTAGCTAAAAATAAATTTCAATAGGAAACATTTGCCAAGTACTGTTTGGGTATAACCGCTACTCGTTATCAAGAAAACGTCAAGCTTTGGATTGATCAAGAAATCGATATAAATGAACTTTTAATCAGATTCAATATGCAAGTTGCAACCCAGTCAAAACTCCTATTGGTCTAAACAAGAAGTTGTCGAAAAACATTGAGCCAAATTTTATGCTCGAATTTGGAATAGATTCTGATGTTTCTGATATGTTTTGTGATAATCGCAATGCAATGGCAATTGCTGAAAATGGTACATACCATGGAAGAACACTGCACATAGGTTTACTTCATCATTTCATACGTAAGAATGTGGAGAAAAAAAATGTTTCCTTGAAGTCCACAGGCACAGATGAAGTGGTTGCGGATATGGTCATTAAACCGGTTTGTGGAAAGCATATCTTCTGTGCAGATAGAATGTAACTACAATTTGAAGAGATATACATATAAATTCTAGTGGGAGTTATGTTTAGGTCGAGAGTGTTCCATGTTTTAAAGACGTTGATATATGAGTTCTTATAGATTAACGTCAATAATGTGACATGTCAATAGTTCAAAATATTTAGATCACTCATCAGAAACAGTTCTTAAAAATGTTAATAAGTTACCAAGTAACATTACTTATGAAAAAATGAAATTCATTATCCCATTAGAAATACCAACCATATACAATTGGTTTCCTCATAAAATAATTTATTTAATTAGGAATTACATAAATATGAATACTTTCCCTAATAATTTGGCCACCTACTATATATATATATATATATATATATATATATATATATATATATATATATATATATATATATATATATATATATATATATATATATACAGGGTTATTCAAGTAATTCGACACGAAGAATTATGGCTAAAGTATTTGATTTTATAAAAGTTTTTTCTTTGGGATGGATAGGGACCTATTAGAACTACATTTTAAAAATATTTTCATGTTGTACAGGGTGTGCTAAAAACATGAGAAGTATCAAAGTTGGTATTTTTCAAATGAAATACCCTGTATATTATTTCATTTTTGGATTTTACAGTGAAAGCAAATGCCAGTTTTATTGAGGTTTAATTCACCTAAACCTTATGGTTTTCGAAATATCTCGTATTTTGTGAAAATGTAGTATCAGTTTTAAAGCTCAAACTCTCAACTGGTGTTTTCTTGTTTTCAACGAAATTAATGATACGGCCTACTGACAGGATCAAACTTTATGTCGCACTTGTGAAATATTGACTTACTTAGACTTAGTGTGTAAAAATAAAGGTAAAATAATTGCAATCTTTAAACGGCACTAACTTGTTTAACTTAAATGAGACACCCCGTATTTTATGTCACCAACAGATGTAAAATTTAATTGTCTATCGAATACCTAAAAACACTCCAATCGATATCTCTTCAGGTTTTCAAATAAAATGAACATTTTCATCTTGCAAACTGATTTTAAGAAATTTATCATTTATCAAGTCGCCTATGGCGTTTTGGGAGATCAGAATTGATTGAAATAAACATCAAGATCATAAAATATGCGTTTATTTTTTAATATCTTAAATTTTATGTACTAGTTCGAATTGTGAAGGAAAAAAAAATTTCGATATGAAACAAGCAATATTTTATATCGAGTGTTCAAAATGGCGACCATCAGACTCTATTCATTATTAATTAAAGTATGGTGATCTACAAATTCACTCTTAAATAAAGGTAAAGTATCAGACTATAAAAACAACAGTATCCTTTTTATAAAATCTTTAGCAACATTTGAGAACATACGCGGGCTTACATTTAGAAAAGCTTCTCTGAAAAGCTGTTTCATATTGTCTGGTGTTGTTGGAGGTGTGTATTATACCGCACTTGGAAAATATTGACTTACTTATACTTGTTGTGGAAAAATAAAGGTAAAATTATTGCAATCTTTGAACGTCACTAACTTGTTTAACTTAAATGGATCGCCGCGTATTTTATGTCACCAACAAATGTGAAATTTAATTGTCTATCGAATACCTGAAAACCTTTCTATCGATAACTCTTCACGTTTTTACATAAAATCAGCAATTTCATTTTGCAAACTAATTTTAAGAAATTTTTTATTTACCAAGTCGTCCATGAAAACAACGTATCAGAGAAGATTTTCTAAATGTTATCCCGCGTATGTTATTAGATGTTGCTAAAGGTTTTATAAAAAGGATACGTTTGTGTTTAGAGTCTGGTGGTCGCCATTTTGAACGCTTGATTTAAAATACTGCTTGTTTCATATCCATAATTTTTTTCCTTCATAATTTGAACTAGTACATAACATTTAAGATATTGAAAGATAAACGCATATATTATTATGATTTTAATGTTTATTTCAATCAATTCTGGTTTCTCAAAACGCCATAGGTGACTTGATGAATGATAAATTTCTTAAAATCACTTTGCAAGATGAGAATGTGCATTTTATTCGAATTCAGGTATTCGATAGACAATTAAATTTTACATCTGTATAATATCATAAAATACGGGGTGTCCATTTAAGTTAAACAAGTTAGTGCCGTTTAAAGATTGCAATTATTTTACCTTTATTTTTACACACTAAGTCTAATTTAGTCAATATTTTACAAGTGCGCCATAAAGTTTGATCCAGTTAGTAGGCCTCATCATTAATTTGGTTGAAAACAAGCAAACACCAGTTGAGAGTTTAAGCGTTAAAACTGATAAGATAATCGACCATTTATTGACACATAACCATTTATTGACAGTCTTCTTCAAAATGTTAAATTTTAAGAATTTATGCGCAGATAAAATTGAAGAAGTGGCAACTATAATTAGTTAGATATGTTAGGAAACCCTGTAGCCCGCCACAATATTTTTACGGGAATTCATTCCAGTGTATGAGTGGAACATGCTTAGTCTTGTATCCAATATTGTGAAATTTAAGTGATATTCACGTTGAAATTTTAGGTGAGTACCTACTTTTTTCAAAAGTTTATAGGATGTATGTTTGTTGCTGTATTAATGAAAGTAAGCTATTTCTGCCTCAAGGGTTAGTATAAGCCATAAACAGTTGCAAATCATTCCAGCATCAAGCATGTGTTCAGAAACTTGCATGTCGATAATTGGTTAACTGAAAATCTATTTTACCAATTATGGACGCATATGTCCATAATAGGTTTTCACGTTCTTTTGGAGAATTCAATACAGTGTAAAAGTTCGTTGTATGTGGATGCTGCCAGTGCCGATTTTTTTCCCGAAAACTCAGTACACCCAAATATTGACAAGGGATGTCAATAGTTGATTACAAGTTGTCAATAATAGGTATTTCGAATAATTTTTCAGAAATGTCTTCAAGAAAGAACTATAGTCATGAAAATATGGCTCAAGCTCTAAACGATGTGAAAGAGAGGAGTTCCTGTGGCAACAGCCGCTAAAATATATGGTGTACCTAGAACTACGCTGCTTCATAAAAAAGAAGGTAGATCTCCGTTAGTTTGCTCTCAAGGACCTGCAACTATACTAACTACTGAAGAGGAGTATTTTTTAGTTGAATGGATTTTAGCGTTAGCGGGCAGGCACTTTCCTGTCACGAAGATACAGTTGATTGATTCAGTTCGAAAAATAATGAAAGAATCATAAAGGCAAAAAGTTTTGAAAATTACAACCGACCCAGTGATAAATGGTACAGGTTATTTTTGAAACGACATCCAGAAATATCGCAAAGAATTTGCCAAACCTTAGCACCATGTAGGGAATCTGTGATTGAGGCCCAAATTAGAAATTTGTTTCATGAGATAAAATCTTATTTGATTTCAAAAGATATTTTACACATTACAAATGAACCAACTAGAGTGTTCAACACAGATGAAAGTGCTTTTTACTTTTCGCCAGTCCGATAAAAATTTCGTAAGGAAGGGCGACAAAAGTGTTTATACATCTGCTGGAGATGAGAAAGAAAACTTGACTGTTTTGGTTACTACTAACGCTGCAGGAAACATATAAATGAGGAAAAAACAATGTTTGTTTTTAATGAGAATGACATATCAACGATAACCAAAGACTGTATTTTAGGAGTTCTGCCCACTCCAAAAATTTTGGGAACAGGAGAACGGCAGAAGTACAAATTCACTTTGCCTGTTGATATTTATATGAATAGTAAATTTTCAATTTTTAACTAATATTTTATATGTTTAAATTCCATAATAACCCGAAATTTGGATGTCAATAATTGGTGTGTCAATAAATGGTTTTTGTTGAAATATGTGTGTATATATTTATTATTATTTTTTTAAAACTTACTCACATAGCTATTTCTACGTTTACGTTTTCCTCTTATATTGTTCGTCAGTTACATTTATGAACTTTACACTCTTAATATTTTGTCGATCTTGTCATACGAAATATATATATATATATATATATATATATATATATATATATATATATATATATATATATATATAATATATATATATATATTATATAATATATATATATATATATATATATATATATATATATATATATATATATATATATATATATATATATATATACATATATATATATATATATATATATATATATATATATATATATATATATATATATATATATATATATATATATATATATTATTAACTGAGATTGAATTCTCGCACATCACTTGGTGAAACATCATAAAGAATAAAGTATAAACTTTAAAATAAAAACACTTGGCTTATGTTTCACAATATAAAAAATATTCAGTTACTGTATTTAGCAGTAATGAAAAGTCGACATGTTTCGAGTTATGAACTCATTATCAAGACTGACTACAGGAGAGTATTGCATCGTAATTTATAAAACAGACAAAAGCAAAGGTGATACCTGAAAATCAATTTGTTCGTTTACAAGGGGTAATTGACTATTATGGGCGGAACTTAGTTCGAGAATTTCGAGAAGGTCAAGGCGTTTACCCTTGTTACCTGAATGTAACAATTTGGTTTTGTTGAAATCCAGGAAGTGATTGAATTTTATACAATGTTCAGAGAAGCCAGTGGTATTTTTGTTTTGTAAAATTGACTTTTTATGTTCTTCAATACGAATATTTATATTCCTTCCTGTCTGTCCAATATAGAAAGCAGGACATTCGTCGCAAAATATTTTGTAAATACCACTGTTTTCTCCGATGTTAGATTTTTCTTTATTATTAACCAAGAATGACTTCAAGTTTCTTTTATTTGTACAAATTGTTTAAACGTTATTTTTCGATAGTCTGTTACAAATTTTGCTACTCAAATTCGGCACATAATTTGTTGGGAAGTATTTTTGTTCTTCATTAATAGTTTGCGTGGGGTATATTGAATGCAACAGATACTTAATTCGTTTTTTCCCAATGAGCTTGTCGATAAGACTTTCATTGTAACCGTTATTGATGGCTAATAATTTAATTGTATTAACTTCCGTTTGAAAATTTGTTTCCGATAATGGAATCGTGAACAACCTATGTATGAACGAATGAAAAGCACTGAGTTTTATTTTAATGTGTTTGTTACTGTCGCTGTGAATTAAAGTATCTGTGAAGGTTGGTTTTCTATAAATGTTGAAAGTAAGAGAATTCAAATTCCTAGCAATCTGAACGTCTAAGAGATTCAAGGTACCGTTTTCGTTTTCTACTTCTTTTGTAAATTGAATCGACTTGTAGAAAGTATTTATGTATTTAAGGAAATTATCTAACTGCCTATCTGTACCGGTCCAAATACAAAAAATACCATCTACATAACGCCTCCATAATAAAACGTTAGTAATTAAATTATTATCAGCATTGAAAATTTTTTCTTCTAAGTTATTCATGAAAATTTCACTCAACAAAGGCGATAACGGTGATCCCATGGGCAATCCGTCTTCTTGTTTGTATATTATATTATTAAATTTGAAATAACTCTGTTTCAAACATAAGTTTAAGGCAGACATTGTTTCGTTGACTGTTTGAGTTGTTAAATTTGGGTTCATCTCTAGATATCGCTTAACAATATTTTTAACTTCTTGAGTTGGCGTGG
Organism: Cynegetis impunctata; assembly: GCA_030704885.1. NCBI lineage: Eukaryota > Metazoa > Arthropoda > Insecta > Coleoptera > Coccinellidae > Cynegetis > Cynegetis impunctata. Next base: position 145,051 of record JARQZK010003703.1, on the reverse strand, counting down.
AAGGAAATAAGTTGATAACGTCAAATGAAATTAATTTAGCATTTAAAGGAATTTTGATATTCTTAAGATGATTAACTAACTGAATAGAATTTTTAATGCTATACTCCGGATTGAATTGAATTAAGGTGGGTAATTTCTTATTCAAATACTGACATAATTTATATGCAGGAGCGTTAATATAAGATACTATTGGACGCATCGGGCAATCAGTTTTATGTATTTTTGGTAAAGTGAATAAAACCGGGGTGCGTGGGTTCATGGAAGTTAAGAAAAAAGTGTTAATATCTGAAAATAGGATTTTACTATTCTTGATGAATGATTTTATTTCGTTTTGGAATTTTTTAGTGGGGTCTATTTTAAGTTTTGAGAATTTATCTGTATTAAATAGGATTTCAGATTTTTCAATGTAGGTATTTTTATCTATGATACATAAAACTGATTGCCCGATGCGTCCAATAGTATCTTATATTAACGCTCTTGCGTATAAATTATGTCAGTATTTGAATAAGAAATTACCCACCTTAATTCAATTCAATCCGGAGTATAGCATTAAAAATTCTATTCAGTTAGTTAATCATCTTAAGAATATCAAAATTCCTTTAAATGCTAAATTAATTTCATTTGACGTTATCAACTTATTTCCTTCCACGCCAACTCAAGAAGTTAAAAATATTGTTAAGCGATATCTAGAGATGAACCCAAATTTAACAACTCAAGCAGTCAACGAAACAATGTCTGCCTTAAACTTATGTTTGAAACAGAGTTATTTCAAATTTAATAATATAATATACAAACAAGAAGACGGATTGCCCATGGGATCACCGTTATCGCCTTTGTTGAGTGAAATTTTCATGAATAACTTAGAAGAAAAAATTTTCAATGCTGATAATAATTTAATTACCTACTAACGTTTTATTATGGAGGCGTTATGTAGATGATATTTTTTGTATTTGGATCGGTACAGATAGGCAGTTAGATAATTTCCTTAAATACATAAATACTTTCTACAACTCGATTCAATTTACAAAAGAAGTAGAAAACGAAAACGGTACCTTGAATCTCTTAGACGTTCAGATTGCTAGGAATTTGAATTCTCTTACTTTCAGCATTTATAGAAAACCAACCTTCACAGATACTTTAATTCACAGCGACAGTAACCAACACATTAAAATAAAACTCAGTGCTTTTCATTCGTTCATACATAGGTTGTTCACGATTCCATCATCGGAAACAAATTTTCAAACGGAAGTTAATACAATTAAATTATTAGCCATCAATAACGGATACAATGAAAGTCTTATCGACAAGCTCATTGGGAAAAAACGAATTAAGTATCTGTTGCATTCAATATACCCCACGCAAACTATTAATGAAGAACAAAAATACTTCCCAATAAATTATGTGCCGAATTTGAGTAGCAAAATTTGTAACAGACTATCGAAAAATAACGTTAAAACAATTTGTACAAATAAAAGAAACTTGAAGTCATTCTTGGTCAATAATAAAGAAAAATCTAACATCGGAGAAAACAGTGGTATTTACAAAATATTTTGCGACGAATGTCCTACTTTCTATATTGGACAGACAGGAAGGAATATAAATATTCGTATTGAAGAACATAAAAAGTCAATTTTACAAAACAAAAATACCACTGGCTTCTCTGAACATTGTATAAAATTCAATCACTTCCTGGATTTCAACAAAACCAAATTGTTACATTCAGGTAACAAGGGTAAACGCCTTGACCTTCTCGAAATTCTCGAAATAAGTTCCGCCCATAATAGTCAATTACCCCTTGTAAACGAACAAATTGATTTTCAGGTATCACCTTTACTTTTGTCTGTTTTATAAATTACGATGCAATACTCTCCTGTAGTCAGTCTTGATAATGAGTTCATAACTCGAAACATGTCGACTTTTCATTACTGCTAAATACAGTAACTAAATACTTTTTATATTGTGAAACATAAGCCAAGTGTTTTTATTTTAAAGTTTATACTTTATTATATATATTATTTATTCGAATTGTTGTTGCCTGTGAACTATTTCTAATCTCTTGATAATTATTAGCAATAACAGACTTGTTATTGCTAATAATTATCAAGAGATTATATATATATATATATATATATATATATATATATATATATATATGGAATAAAGTATAAACTTTAAAATAAAAAACACTTGGCTTATGTTTCACAATATAACAAATATTTAGATACTGTATCTAGCAGTAACGAAAAGTCGACATGTTTCGAGTTATGAACTCATTATCAAGACTATATATATATATATATATATATATATATATATATATATATATATATATATATATATATATAGTTATTTACCAACATTTGGATTAACTCACTTGAAATCCAAGACAGTTACTTTTGTTGAACATTTGATAGGAATATTAGAGACAATTATTTTTCTTACGATTATCAAATATAGGTGAGTATCCAATTTTTTCTCTTAATGTGTCAATAAATGGTCTGCTACCTTACTACATTTTCACAAAATACGAGATATTTCGAAAACCATAAGGTTTAGGTGAATTAAACCTTAATGAAACTGGCATTTGTTTTCACTGTAAAATCCAAAAATGAAATAATATACAGGGTATTCCATTTAAGAAATAACAACTTTGATACTTTTCGTGTTTTTGGCACACCCTGTACAACATGAAAATATTTTTAAAATGTAGTTCTAATAGGTCCCTATCCATCCTAAAAAAAACTTTTATAAAATCAAATACTTTAGCCATAACTCTTCGTGTCGAATAACGTGAATGACCCTATATATATATATATATATATATATATATATATATATATATATATATATATATATATATATATATATATATATATATATATATATATATATATATATATATATATATATATATATATTTCTCATGAAAAACGATTACCCAATAAAACTTATACAGAAAATCACTAAAAATAGAATTCATGAACTTTACAACACATGAGAAACATCAAAAAAAGAAAATATTAACAAAAAATATATTCCTCTTCCATATATTCCTCATTTAAGTAATAAAATTTCACAAATTTTAAATCCACACGATATTAAAGTAGCCCACACCGCACAAAATCAAATTAAACAAATATATTCTAAATTAAAAAGTAAAACACCTCCTTTACAAAAATCTCATGTTGTTTAAAGTATACCCTGTAATAATTGTAGTAAATCATATATAGGACAAACTTTTCAAAATTTATAGAAGAAAGATTAAAAGCACACAAATATACCAGAACACAAACCACAGCACTAATAAAACATAAAAACAATGAGAATCAAACTTTCAACTTTAATAGCACAAAAATTTTAGAAATAGAAAAAGATCAAAAACGCAGAGAAATTTTAGAAATGTTAAATATTCAAAAAAATTTAAATAAAGTCGTAAATGATAGAACAGATATCAAACATTTGAGTTCAATATACGCAGATTTAATTCTTTAATTTTTCTAAGAAACAACATAAATCAAAACAAAATAATTCAACAAACAACAAACTCTAACCATAACAACTCATCTTCTTAGACAAAATCTAATCATCTAGAATTTTCAATTTTTCTAAAAAGAAAGTATAGTTTAGAACATGTGATCTCCAAAATTACAAGTAATGTCTTTTTAAAGACAACAATCAAATATTTTAAACCTATTTTGTACATTACGTGGGTGAAGGTTTCTGTGGTTCCCTTCCCATCTAATATCAACAGACTTGTCTGTTGATATTGGACTAAATAGCACGTAATTAATAACTGAAGACGGCCACAGCCGCAATAAGAAATTTTTGAAAAAAAGATAAATAGTACCCTATTCTTTGACTCTTCAAAATCAAAATAATTTGAACCTATTTCGAACATTACGTGGGTAAAGGTTTCTGTGGTTTCCCTTACCATCTAATAATAACAGATTTGAATGTTAATATTGGACTGAATAGCAAGTAATAAATAACAAAGAACGGCCACAGCCGAAAAATTTTAGTGAAACAGTAGTCTGTTTCTATTCAAATTTTTTCAAATCAATAAATGTCAAAGAAATTTCAATTTTTTCAAAAGTTTTGATGAAGCCACGAATGTCGTGGCGAAACGTCAACTTTTTAATAAAATCGAGTTTTTTAAGATTCAACAAGCCTGTTATTGCTAATAATTTTCAAGAGATTATATATATATATATATATATATATATATATATATATATATATATATATATATATATATATATATATATATATTAAACTCCTCCGAATTGCTACACCGATTCTCATGAAATTTTGTGTGCATATCGAGTAAGTCTGAGAATCGGCCAACATATATTTTTCATCCCCTAAATATTAAGGGTGGTTCATCTCTTAATTTTTCATTTTTATTTTCCAGAAAAAATTTTCTGTTCTATTTTTGTATGATACAGCATTCAAAAATACAGATTTTTACCTCTCTACGATCAACCCCTATTTTTTATGTGTTAAATTTCTCCGAAATGGCTCCACCAATTCTCATTTTGTGTACATATCGGGTAGGTCTGAGCATCAGAAAACATCTATTATTCATCCCCCTCAATGTCGAGGGTGCAAAATAAGGCCCACTCCTTACTTTTATTTTTTATTTTTCTGACAAAATTTTCTGTTGTATTTTTTTATGATACAGCATTCAAAAATACATACAACCCTAAATTTTCATCCATCTACGATCAACCCCTATTCTTTATTTGTTAATTATAAACTTCAATTTTTTTGGCAAGATTTTTATTTTCATTTTGTCGTGACTTAGAATGAAAAAATTCATATTACTTTAAATTTTTTACCCTTCTACGATGAACCCCTATTTTTCCATCGCGATTCTCATTTTTTTTATTTTATCCACATATCCGCAATAGGGTTGCAAGATGACAATCGAATATGACAATAGTCGGTCTGAGAATAGGTCGTAATATATTTTTCATACCCCTAAGTGATTAGAGTTGTCCGCCCCAAATATTTTTATGAGATTTTTGGACAAAATTTTTTATTTTTATAATTTATGATGTTGCCTTACAAAATACATACAACTCTAAATTTTCACTCTTCCATCAACAACCCATATTTTTTAATAAATTTAATAATTCAAACAACGTTTGCCGGGTCAGATAGATTGATAGAGAGTTAGATAGATAGATAACTATCTAGATAGATAGTTAGATAGGTAGATATACATCGGCAGATAGATGAAAAGAGAGAAAGATAAAAATAATATATATGGCAGAACAACGTTTGCCGGGTCAGCTAGTATATATATATATATATATATATATATATATATATATATATATATATATATATATATATATATATATATATATATATATATATATATATATATATATATATATATATATATATATATATATATATATATATATATATATTTATATATATATATATATATATATATATATATATATATATATATATATATATATATATATATATATATATATATATATATATATATATATATATATATATATATATATATATATATATATATATATATATATATATATATATATATTTTTATATATATATATATATATATATATATATATATATATATATATATATATATATATATATAATATGAAGGGTAGAGGAAAAGAACCCCGTCGGTCAGTTTTTTCAAGTAAATGGAATGATGGCTAATGAAATATGCTTTTCGAATAGTCTATCACCTTTTATAGAAAAAATCGGCTGGAATATCAGTTTGGAAATAGGCGCTGGAAAAGAAAACATTCAAATGCGATTTTCTCGAAATAAGCTTTTTTTGACTTACGGGGTTTTCCCCCTGTACGCTTTATATATATATATATATATATATATATACATATATATATATATATATATATATATATATATATATATATATATATATATAAATATATATAATATATATATATATATATATATATATATATATATATATATATATATATATATATATATATATTATATATATATATAAATATATATATATATATATATATATATATATATATATATATATATATAATATAGTACGCGCATAATATTAAACCGATATATGAGAAGTATGAAGAATGTTATATTGATATCGAGTTTACCTAGTCTTTTTTAATCCCCTTCCTTCCTTTTTTTCCAACAATCGCAACAAACAACATCACATACTTTCTGAAATCATTCACGTTTTTCTCCCTATTTATCCTAATTCATACCTCGGCTGGCCCACTGCCCCCGTAGCAGCGGCTTGGACTATACTGCTCTGCGAAAAGGGAAATCCAGGAACAACGTAATTCTATGGACGCAGAATCCTACGATGCTATCCTCCTGAGAGGCCGATTTGCCCGCGCTTCCTATGTATGTCTGATGAACTCGTCGAAAATGAGAAAATAAAAACACTTCGGCGTTGCCAGATTTTCGTAAATAATGAAACCATATGGATAGGCCATTATTTTATAAAAATTTGACTGATTCATGCTCCTAACTAGTTAATAGTATATATTTAATTGAAAAATTATAATATTTACTATACAAATGATTATAAAACAAATTTTCGTAAATCTCTACTGAATAAACTCTAAAGAAAACCTGATTTTGCTTTCCCAGTGAAAAATATTATGCAAAATCTTATCGAATTGTCACTTTTTCCATCACTAGAATAACTACTCTGCTGCAAGCGGATTAATATTTTTTCTTGATTTTGACTTTCATTCAATTTTAAACCCATTGAAACACATGTAATTCGAAATTAATATTCCCTCCTGCATTTAAAGGTTGAAACATTTACTGATATTTAAATTTTTGGATTTTGCAATGTTGGTTGAAAGAAGTTAAAACTAAGAAAAGATCAAGAAAAGAAGTGACTTTAGATTTAATGACAAGACAAGAAATTTTATGTCGATACCAAGATTTCTTATCAAGAAAACAAGAAATCTTGAAATATCTTGACTAAGAATGAAAACGCTAAAACGTATTCATTCTCGAAAAAGATAACCTTGAACCTTGCTTCGATCAGGCTCTCCTTGAGAAAAATCTTTTTCAAATAATGTCCTATGATTTTCTTTTAAATGGCTTATATAAGTCCCGGCACTTTTAATTTTCAGGTAAACACTTTTGTTATATTTTTGGAGATATGGTATACGTTTGGCTTATTCATAATTTTTGTTTTTGCCATTGGTACATTGGTACGGTGTCCATCTGAATTTTAAAAAATCATATAATTTCATTCTGTTAGAATTACCACTAGAAGGTACCACTATCATGCATTGATGTATGCTGCTGCTATTTTCGTTTGCTGCCGCTATCGCAGACAGCTACGGTTTTAGTTTTGTCATTCGCACTCGCACTTGTCATAGTCGCGTTAATCTTACTGTCACTCAACATTTTATTTATTGATATTTACTTAAACCGTAACCCTTACGTTTCTGTCTATTGTTTGTTACTTTTTACCATCACGATTCTCAAACTGGCATCAAAAATATAACAAAACAGATACACATCACTACATGCAAGATTTCCTTCAGAACTGTATGCCACATACTGAATAAGGAAATAAACTATCACAAGAGATTGATATTGAAGATGATAGGGATGAAACAAAAAATTGATACTAAGAACAAAACAATTAGATACGAATGAATTAAACTCTGTTCATAGTTATTTCCTGTCAAATATCAAACCTAGTAGGATACATGTGCACCTCATTAATGCCTTTCAATGAAAAACCTTCAAACGTCAATGTTGATTTCAAGTACCACTCAATATACTATATTTTAACTTCAAGAAAGTGAATCATTTATTTCAGTAACTTATAATGTACTGATTTTCTACTGTTGGTAGATTTAAAAAATTACGTTAAAATCGGAAACCACAACTTCTTTAATATATATATTTATTGCATAGACATGTTCATATAAAAGAAAATTTTAACAAAAATATAGAGTCTCATGGTCGCTATTTTTTATAGATATAAATATATATATTTATATTGGGATCTGATGGAGGCGGAGCTTAGGTGATAACGTCAAAACATGGCGTAACCAACTTTCAATACGAGTTATATGAGAGATTTGAAAGTTTTTTGAGTTTTTCCTATAGCAATGTTAGTTTCGAGTGAAAGCGTGAAGCTATATGTAGGTGAAAATTTACTCCAGCGAAAATACACAGAAGATTTAATTCAACTTGGAAATGTGATATGAAAGTATTGATTCGAGCTTTTTTATGTAGGAAGTTTATAATCAGCCAGATATGATGAGCAATTATCAATCAACATACACTGAGAAAAGATTTTCTGTTTACTAAATGAATGGTTATGTCGATTAAGTTTCATTGAACAATCAACATGTCAATCATACTACTTTTATGAGTGCTCAATATCACGACAAATCTATTACATGCCACATCCAAATGATGATAGATAGCTTCAATTATTATTGACTACTTCATCAGTTGAAATGTTCAATAACAGGAAATTATTAAATATCTTACCTGTAGTGGTATTAGGTTCAGGGTGAATATAGCTTATTTAATATTTCTATTTACCACTACAAATGATAGCACGTATGAGATTACTTCCTGTGATGTCAAGATTTATCACTACAAAGAGTAGTAAAAAAGCCGAACGATTCCCAAGTAACAATCCCGCGACGCTTCAGCTTCCGATGTGTCGCCATTTTTATCATTATTGTTTTCCGTATTGCCGTTCGTGATTTGTGCACCCATTCTCATTGTTTTAATTTTGCACTACAGTTCCAAGTTGAAATTCAATGTTTACGAATAGATACCTTGAATGGAAAGCTTATTGATTCAATGGAATTTGGATATTTTAATACCTGTAATCAACGGTAAGTAATACTCTGTTTCATAGCAAATTTGGAATGGCACTAACGGCTTCAGTACCTACTTAAAGGCAGAATTCATAATCGCACGTATGTTTTTGTGACATAGTGGGTATCTCCTAATTCTTTCAAATTTGATTAACCTAATCATCTAGATATATGTAAGTACATATCCATATGACTTACATTTTTCCATATTAAATTTATAACTAACTGCATATTATTGAAAAGTCAACACCTTATTTGTGTAGAATTGTGTGGCAACCCGTCTTTTGTATTTTTCAGAAATAGTAGATGAACAACTTGAAGAAGAATGCAACTGACGAGTACAATTATGAACCTTGAGGGAAGTTCTAAATCTTTGGGACAGGACATAGTATCGAATGAATTAATTTTCAAACACCCTATTTATTGATTACTGAAGTTGAATAAACCAGGCTGTAAACATTGTCTTACTTTTATTACATAATTAAAATTGGTTCTGTTTCCGAAAAACAACATACTTAGTACGTATGAAATACTCATTTAGTGAAGTTATAATGAACCTGCAAAAATCTCTGATATTATATTAGTGCAGATAAATAATAACCATAGATTTATGGACAAAAATAGAAAGGTAGTAGTATACATTGTCATATAAATGCTAGGTAATACCCTTATTTTGTTATGTAGTATTCCATAGCACCGATAAATGAGAACAAATCTACAAGTAGGAGTTACTTGTTTGTAGTGGTAAATAATAACCAAACAGGAAAAGTACTTGATGCTTTAAGCTTCAGTGTTCATTATTGTTTGGATCATACTATTTTGTAGTGGTAATATTTAATAAATGTAGTGATTGGCGCCTATTTGACCACAACGCTTGGTATAATATATAGTTGTTATCTTTCGGTATTCACAACGGATTAGTTTTTTCAGTGTATTTCGAAACTTTTTATTGATGATTCTTCATCCAACTGTGAAATTTTTTTTATTATTCGACTTTTAATTATTTCTGAAAGAACTTTGGACAAAATATATTTAAAATTTCACGAAAAACATTTATTTAGTAGTACAGATGGATTCAATGAGAAATCATGTTTCATATAATCAAATGTGGTTTTCATGATGAAACACCATCAATAATAATACCCTGTGCCGGGGGTTGCTTTTTCCCTTGACGTGGATGCCAGGTGAAAATTTTTCATTGAAAATAAGTACGGAAATCGATACATTGACTAATTCTAAGCATCTTTTGTTTCATATCTCAAAAATATTTGAAAAAATTTTAAAATATCGTATATGTAGTTTTGTTGATAAATATCGGTTGCTATCTAAAAAACATTTTGGTTTCCAAGCATCTAAGTGTACTGAGGGAGCAATTGCTGAGCAGGTATCCTTGGTAGCAGAAGCTATGGACAGAAATATTCCTGCTATTGGTATCTTTATAAACTTAGCAAAAAGCTTTTGATACGGTGAACCACATTGAACTACTTGCGACCTTAGAGCGTTTGGGCTGGAGAGGAGTTTCATATGAATTAATGAAATCATACTTAGAAAATAGACATCAACATGTAAAGATTGGGAAAACTATAAGTTCAGAAAAAACTGTAACTTGCGGCGTACCGCAAGGGACTGTTCTGGGACCAATACTTTTTCTGTTGTATGTGAATGAGATATTCTTCTTGAAACTGGAGGGCAGCGTGATAAGCTTTGCGGATGATACAGTCATTTTAATTGAAGCATGCAACTGGGAACAACTTTAAAAAAATCGGAAGATGATTTTGCCAAATTAATGGCATTTCTTGCATGGAAGAAGCTGACCTTGAACATAGAAAAAACCAAGTTTGTTCCATTTTCGAGTAACAACAACAACGTACCAGCATACAATAGCCTAGGAATAGAATTTGAAAATAATAAATATGTTGTCAACAAGACAGACATAATAAAATATCTTGGTCTTGTAATCGATAGCCATCTAAGATGGGATGCTCAGTCAGAAGCTGTTGTTAAAAAGGTCAGAATGGTTCTGTCAAAATTTAAATTCTTTAAAAAATTTTGTGTTGTACGAGAATTAAAAAAAGTATACTATGGGTTAGTTGCACCTCATCTAACTTATGGGATTATTGCATGGGGAGGTTTAGCTGAGTGCTACTTAAATCGAGTTGAAGTGGTGCAAAAGTGGACTTTAAAAACAATTTTTGGGAAGAGTATTTCATATCCGTCAGATGAATTGTTCAGTTTGGCCCAGGTTTTTTCTGTACATCAGTTATTTGCTTGTGCCCTTCTGGTTTCCATGCACAGAAATAGAAATCACGAGCAAAAAGTGAATTATGGGTATAATATGAGAAATTCTTGCTCACTTTTCGTACCCCAGGTTAAAAAAAACAATTGGACTCCGTACCTATACCTATCTTGGATCATTAATTTATAGGAGCCTACCAACTGACATCAGAAATTCAGTTAGATTGCCAACATTCAAAAATAGAATCAAAGAATGGATATTCAATTTTGGAAGAAGAGAGATGGATATTGTTTTTAACAGAAGGAATTTTATTAAGATTAGTTTTATTGCATTTAGAGTCGAATGATTATAGCATTCTGGAATATTTTTCACTTTACGTTCAAGCATCAACATATTAGAGTTGTAACTCACGCACAAGTGTCTTTATTTTCACTTTTGTGAGTATTATGTTTATTTGTAATGCTTATTCATGTATTATTTTATTTCACTTAAACTCAAATAAACATTATTATTATTATTATTATTATTATGGAGTTTTTTCTGAATGTCAATTATTTTCCACTTATTCGCGAGTGAAATTGTCGTATTTCAGGCAAAAAACACGTTTGCAGATTCTTTCTCGCGAATAACTGGAAAAATATGCATTTATTCGAAAGCAATGTGGAAAGTAAATTTATAGCCTATAAAAAAACAAAGAAAATGATGTACTTATGATGTATGCAGGCCCAATAAAAACGGAATTATTGCTTTTTGAAAGTTGATTGGTATTTTCAATCGCCAAAATGGAAAGTTTATACGTACAATAACAGAAAACCAATGCATTTTCCAGGGAAAACTCATGTAACTTTTTTTAAAGTCCTCTAAAAAATTCTTTATTTCTATTTCTTATGAAAGTTCCTAGCATCAAAACTAAGCGAGTTATGAAGAGAAAAATGTCGATTCCTATTTATTCGTTGGAAAAAAATATTGAAAATCTCACCCTCTCTTCCATCCCATCAGAAAAAAATTGTTGCCTCTTTACAATTCACTTTATTCGTGTTTTTATAATACGTTTTGAGTGTTTGACCAGTTTGAAGTAATTCTTTTTGAAAAAAATTGAGTTTGAAGACAGAAAAATTTTTTCGTAATTTAGCGAAAAATCGCCTTTTCTTCAAAATAACTTAAAAACTGTTAACGATACGCAAAATTTTGTGGAGTACGAAATTGTAGGTTTTTTTTATTCAAAAATTTTGGCGTTTAATTTTTTTTGTAGAATAAAAATTTAGTAAGATATGGCCATTTAAAGCTTGCGTGTGTTCGCGCAAAGTACTTATTTTGAGCCCTTTTAGCATGAACCTTTTCAAAAATAAGATCTTACAAAAAGTTTCATTTAGATAAGCTCATAGCTCTTAAAAAAACCTACTAAATGCTTTTTTGAAAAACTTGATTGCTCAAAAACAAAAGCACATTTTTGTAGAAATTAGGTAAATACCAATCTACTTTCAACAAGCAATAATTACATTTGTATTGGGTCAGAATACATTAGAAATACACGATTTTCTTTGTTTTTCTATAAGCTTTAATTTTTCTCTCTACAGCTTTTTCAATTAAATGCATATTTTCCAGTTATTCGCGAAAAAGAATCTGAAGACATGGTTTTTTGCCTGAAAAACGACAATTTCACTCGCGAATAAGTCGAAAAGTATTGACTTTCAGAAAAAACTGCATAGAACAAAAGTTGCTTAGAATTCGTCAGTTCATTGATTTCTTATTTTCAATGAAAAATTGTTCAATCCCAAGAAGGGGTGGCATCCACCCCCAGAGAAAAAGCAACCCCCGGCACAGGGTAGACTTTGAAATAGATGGTAAGTAGAACCTTAATCCAAATTTTCATACAAATCGGTGCTGTATGGGATAAATACACAGTTTACACATTTTTTACCGTCATTGACTGGACTATATAGGTTAGTTTGTATTTGGTATTTCATATATTTGTAAATACATGAATGTGAAAAATATTATTCTATATATTTATATATATATATATATATATATATATATATATATATATATATATATATATATATATATATATATATATATATATATATTCTATGAAATTTAAAGTATTAACACGAACATTATTCTAGGCTCAAATGGTATGTGACCATAGGCGCAGAAATATTGATAACAGAGTACTAAGAGGATATATGAAATTTTATCTGAGAAATCCAATCATATAAATCATATCATTGGCGGCAGTAGGTATCCTCACTTGAGGCATTTGTTAACACATTTTAGGGATAATGGACATTTGACTAGATGCCAAAATGACTTCAATTTATTACTGTCTACCAACAGGTTTATTTTAGAACAGTTTTTTGGAATAATGAAGCAAAAGTTTCGACAACTCATATGAAATAAAGAAACATTGCAACTATAGTACACTTTATGGGGGTATGTGCTGTACTGCACAATTTGTCTTTAGATTTTCTTCCCGAAATATAACATGTAGTAGCTCCTCTTGATGATGAAGAAATAGTAGTTAGGAATGAGGATGATGCCAGATCAGGATAATAGAGTTGGTTATGAAGTGATGAACAGATTACCATTTTAGTTAAATGTATTGACCCCATATAAATTCTTTGTAAAATTAGCTAAAACCTCATGACATATTTTACTAATAATAAATATTCATGAAACTTGGTTTCATTCTTTTATTATAACAATGTTTTTGTTATATAAGACTCAAAAATAAAATACACTTTGTATACAATATTCTCTTTTATCAAGGCTGATATATCCAAACATACATTAATATACTGGTATATATCTAATGTTCAAGAAGTGATATTTAATATGTAATTACTTTGTGTATATAAAGGTTATTATTGTGACACTTTTGATATGTGTTGATTGTTGTATTTAGGTATTTATAAAGCGTTCAAAGGTTTTTATACGATGTATTTAATTTTTCTTTCCACTTTTCTGCCCATACTTATTGGAATTGAAGTCTTATCACAATGTCCAGACTATCAATTAGAACAACTATTCATGATAAAAATATAACTGATACATTCACATTGTCAGTGCAACAAACTGAGAAGTTTGAAGGAAGCTAGGAAATATGTATCGGCCAAAACATTAAATGATTATCCGAGTGTTTTGCATATGAATTCTACGAAATTCAAACATAATGTTAGTAATCAATGACTTAATGCTTTATAGCGGGGTTCTGGATATGTAAAAGTGGAAGATCTACTTGCAAAACTTCTTCCTTTTTTATAGATAGGTACATAAGTATTGCAGTATAAATTTTTCATCGTAGTATTTCTTTTCATTATGTATATATATATATATATATATATATATATATATATCTATATATATATATATATATATATATATATATATATTTTTATATATATATATATATATTATATATATATATATATATATATATATATATCTATATATATATATATATATATATATATATATATTAATATATATATATATATATATATATATATATATATATATATATATATATATATATATATATATATATAATATACCGTAGAACGGGGCTAAATTGGAAATGCGGGGATATTTTAGAATTCATAACCTGTAACTACATCTGGCAATCCTGTTTAGGTACAACACAATCCCGCGTAAACTATACTGTAATAGTATAGTACATAACGTTACTTATTCAGACTTTAGATGATTTCAGTATTCGTAAACGTGGTAATAGTCTGTTAGACATTGAAAGTGAGGCAGAAAATCAACCAATATTTGAGCCTGTCAATCTTTCAGTGCTAGTGCGTCGTGGGTGGGAGTTGTAGCTGTTAAATTTCATATAAAAACTGGTGATGATGTTGTGATCATTGTGCAAAAAAGTTATAAACATTATGCTACCCCAAAATTTTATTTTTTACGGACCTTTTTGAAGATCGGGGCTATTCTGGATGACATTTTTATACATAAAGTGAACAAGGAAAATTCTTTGATAATTTAAAAATAATCAGACAACTTTCCAAGAGAGCTGGTTATACGTATTCCGCAACACAAAATAATTTCATTGTTACATTTTTATAATCATTCCAAAATATCCCCGGTCTTCGAAAATCACCCCATTCTTCAAATTATCAGTGCTACATACCATTTGTTATTCTTAATTTAAAAATGCATGTTTTCCAATTTAGCCCCATATACGAGGTAACTGTAATTTATGCGTTATTTTTGCCGATTCTAAAATATCCCCGACCCACGAGGCTATTTTAGACGGGCCTAAAAAAATTTTTTTTAGGAATGGGGTACTTTTTATCATAGAATAATATTTGGTTTGCTCTTTCTGCTATATTAAAAAAAATGAGAAATAAGTCTAGCATAGCCCCGTTCTACGGTATATATATATATATATATATATATATATATATATATATATATATATATATATATATATATATATATATATATGGGGGGTGTATACGCGGGGGGTGGGGGGGGGGGGGGGTGGGGGGGGGGGGGGGTGGGGGGGGGGGGGGGTGGGGGGGGGGGGGGGTGGGGGGGGGGGGGGGTGGGGGGATAGACATTTTGCGCATCTAAGCCGCAATTGTTCATGGGTGGCTCTTCTTATTGACTGGTGGTCAAGGTCTTCGAATGCTGTACTTACTCGCCCCATGCAGTATTCCATGGTGGTCACTGCGGTATTATACACGTTATTTTTCTCTGTTCTCCATAAATAAAAATCGAGTACTGATAGGTCTGTGGAGCGAGGTGGCCAAAAATTTGGTCCATTGTTGGCTATCCATTGATCATGAAATAAGTTTTCCAGATAATTATTCACTAAATAGGCTTTATGTGGAGGTTCCCCCCATAATGTTGATAGAAAATGTTTCGAAGATCAGCCAGGGGCAAATTGTCTGAATAGTCAACTTTAGAATTCATGTGATTCTGTTTTTGAGGATATGGTGTCACAAATGTATCGCATGTTCTTGAAATAACTTTATCACATTGTCCAAGTTTGAATAATTTTCGTTTGAATAATTTAACCAGGGTGTCATTACGATGATTTGAAATGTCAAATAGGATCGTGGCTATCCTAGATCTAATTGTTTATTGTTGATTGAATGCAAAATCGCTATATAAAAATATAGAATTGGCAATATTTCGAAATCTAAAAATTTCAGGTATAGATAACCGCATACGAAGTTACCTTAATTTTTGATGCTTAATAATACAAAATAAGAAAAATGGGAGGTTTCCATTTGAAAAAATTTATTTTCATCAGTTTTCTCAAACTCATTTTAGATCTTATTTTTTGAACATCCTGTATGATTAGTATATTATAGTGATATTATACAAAATCTATTGAAATAAGTCCTCCGCAACAAGGAATCTAACCCAAAGTAAGTAATAAGGGCTTCCTTATAGGAACACTTGATAATTATATTAGGACTTGCAATCGTCATTTTTGACATAAAAACTTAAATATGTCGAAAACGCTTAGACTTATCAAGCTAGAATCTTCGGTAGAATTCATAAATGTAATAATATATAGGGTATCCCATTTAAAATAAGCGACTTAGAATCTATTTCCGGTATAACCGGGAAAGCCCAATAAATAAAAATATTTTTTCCAAAAATTCCAATTTTTCCTGCATTCAGTTTCTGAAATATCGATAGATGCAGATCCTGTATGTATGTATATATAGTTTTATATATATATATATATATAAATATATATATATATATATATATATATATATATATAAATATATATATATATATATATATATATATATATATATATATATATATATATATATATATATATATATATATATATATATATATATATATATATATATATATATATATATATATATATATATATATATATATATATATATATATATATATATATCTATATATATATATATATATATATATATATATATATATATATATATATATATATATATATATATATATATATATATATATTACTTAATAATTTCGACCAATTTGTACAATATAGAAACGCTTTGTATCATCGGGAATGTGGTCTGTAGACTCAATAAACTATTTGTCTTTTTTTCAACTCAATATTTCGCCATTTATTTTACATCTTCATCAGGAGCAGGTACTACAAAAAATTATAAAAATTGAAAAATTTTTACATTTTCGCTTTCTCTTATATAACTCTACACAATTAAAATGATACATACAATTTTAAAGCACATATCATTTGGCACTTACAAAAATAGAGTTGGTCGTTAGTTGTAATATATCGGATGCATATATCTACCATCTCAACACAAATCTAAACTAATAATGAATTCCCTCTCACTGAAGACAACGGGACGAACACATGGCAACAATGCCTACATTGAAAAACGATTAGATTTAATTCAAAATATTTATATAGATTTCACTCAGTTGGTCTGTGTCTGATTTAAAATTCACTGCATTCACATCATCACTTATGTGTACCATTTCCAGAAATAGCCTACTCTTATAATTATATTCTGTTTCTAGTATTTTGACATTGTCGAAATTAAAATGATGTCCCATTTTTTGATAGTGGTGTTGACTAATGCACACGAATTTTTTCCTATTTTATAGTCACTCTTATGTTGCGTCAACCTTTGTTTCAACCACTGCTGCGTTTGACCAATGTAACTACTGTCAAATTCCATACATGGTATTCTATACATGACATTATTTTTATATTGTAATGGTGTTTCATACTTCATTCCAGTAAATAGTTTCGAGCTATTATGGGTATTATACTTTGCTATTTTTATTTCTGGAAAATTGTTAAATATGTTCATAATTGACTGTGTCACTTTACCAACATACGGCAATCTCTTGTATTTAAATATTATGTTTGCTTCTTCTGTGGGACCGTCATAGAAGTGAGTACTGTAAATAAGTTTATTTAATAGACCTCTAGGGTACCCATTATTAGCAAAGATTTCAATTAGTTTTTTTAAGTTGTTTTTTTTTAATTTTTCCTCAGAAATATGTATAACTCGATTTTTCATTGCTATAACAGTGTGGTACTTCTGATTATTTGGATGACTAGAATGAAAGTTTACAAATCTACCAGAACAAGTTGGTTTCTGATACCAATCCAATTCAATTTCATTATTATTATTTCTTATTACTCTGGTATCTAAAAATGGAATGCTCCTTTGGATTTCTGTTTCCACGGTAAACTGTAGGTGTTCATTGAATGAGTTGAATACATTTAGGGTTGTTTCTTTTTGATTTTCTGGTACACTACAGATTATATCATCTACAAACTTTTATATGAAAGGAAATTTAAATGGTAATCTTGGAATGATATCATCAAAGAAGTTATCCAATACAATAGTTGCTAATATGGGACTTATAGGTAATCCCATTGGTGTCCCAAAAATCTGCCTGTAGAAACAGTCATTATAGCTAAAATAAGTGTTACTAAATACGAACCCAACAAGCAATTTTAGCTATAATGACAGTTTCTACAGGCAGATTTTTGGGACACCAATGGGATCACCCTGTTGACGCAACATAAGAGTGACTGTAAAATAGGAAAAAATTCGTGAGCATTAGTCAACCACTATCAAAAAATGGGACATCATTTTAATTTCGACAATGTCAAAATACTAGAAACAGAATATAATTATAAGAGTAGGCTATTTCTGGAAATGGTACACATAACTCATGATGTGAATGCAGTGAATTTTAAATCAGACACAGACCAACTGAGTAAAATCTATATAAATATTTTGAATTAAATCTTATCGTTTTTCAATGTAGGCATTGTTGCCATGTGTTCGTCCCGTTGTCTTCAGTGAGAGGGAATTCATTGTTAGTTTAGATTTGTGTTGAGATGGTAGATATATGCATCCGATATGCCAAATGTTATGTGCTTTAAAATTGTATGTGTCATTTTTTTTAATTTTTGTAGAGTTATATAAGAGAGCGAAAAAGTAAAAATTTTTAAGTTTTTAATTTTTATAATTTTCTGTAGTACTCCTGATGAAGCTGTAAAATAAATGGAAAAATATTGAGGTGAAAAAAAAAAAAAAAGTTATTTGAGTCTACAGACCACATTCCCGATAATACAAAGCGTTTCTATATATATATATATATATATATATATATATATATATATATATATATATATATATATATATATATGTATATATATATATATATATATATATAATATATATATATATATATATATATATATATATATATATATATATATATATATATTATATATATATATATATATATATTATATATATATATATATATATATATATATATATATATATATAGATATAGATATATATATATATATAGATACATATAAACATATAAATATATTTAAAGATATATATATATATATATATATTATATATAATATATATATATATATATATATATATATATATATATATATATATATATATATATATATACATATAAATATATATATATATATATATATATATATATATATATATATATATATATATATATATATATATATACATATATATATATCTATATATATATATATATATATATATATATATATATATATCTTTTGGACAAATATGATATCACGAAGTCAATGTTCGGAACGAAATATGAACGGAATATTGAAAGAGCGATACACATCGCTCCATTTTGAAAGAGAAACTTTTCTATTATCTGGTATCATCATAAATGCAATTTTCCCATCAATTTCATGCTTATAATTCTCAATTTTGATACCTTTGAATTCGAAAGGCACGCCTGTTAGGGGTCGTTAACCCAGTTACGATAGAAAGAGGATAAAGTGCTCTAGTATGTAGGTCAGCCATCGCATCTGCTTCCTCCTTATTTCAAGTTTCAATCTGGGGCGCTATTCTTGACCGTTCGCAGATTTCAAGGTCGTGCGCATCTTACATTTTAACGCATAATATCTGTTTGTGGTATTCTTGGCCATTCGCTGAATGTGCGTTCATGCGTATTTTACAATAGACTTAATTCTATTAATTAGTTCATCTGCAATTTGTAACATTCATATAACATTTTATAATAAAAAAAAATATTTTTATTATAAAATTTTTGAAGTTCATACTTTCTTGAACTTGGAGGTTAGGTTAGTGAGATAAGCATAAGACAGGTTAGTTTAATTTTTTGGAAAAAAAGTCAGAAAGCATCGAAATCTGAGTTCATTTTCGTCTTTTTCAGCTCAAAATTAGTAAGTAACCAACATATTATGAATTTCGAAAACGCAATTTTTCTGAAAATTACTATAAATTCTAACAAAAACAGTTTATATGCATCTGATGCACTCGTGCACGTAGTGTTTTTTGGTGTACTTATTGTAGAGTTTATTGCATCTGTCAATAATGATGAAATAAATTCCATTATTCATCGCCTATTGGCTTGTTTCTATTGGCAAGATGACATGAATAGCAATAATGACGCTTAATTGCGTTATTATCGTAAGTAATTGCACAAGTGCATCAAAATTACCGATAATTTTGCATGGCAGCGTGTTGTCAAAAAACTGCATGAGTTTATTTTCATTTTTGAACCTTCGGTGTCGGGCTCTTTATCCAAAATATGAATAAACTTTCAACTTGTCAAACTAACGTTAGTAATTCATAAATTCTCAGCTTGTCATAAATAACCGTAATATGAACTATGCTACTATGCAATTATCGGTCTACAATGCAATTATCGCAGGGCTCTTTCGCTTTCTACAATGGAATTATCGCTGTAATTTTCGATAACTGCATTCCATTTACAAGAGATTTTTGACAGGAGGGAAATATTCAAGTCGAGTATATTTGAACATGAGATGGATATCGTTCGTATGATTTTGCGAAGAGTGGTCAAGAATAGCATTTTCAGAAAACTTCCGCAAATAAATCATACGCAGTCTTGCATATACGTGCAGTTGCGAACGATGTTAAGTATAGCGCCCCGCGGCTGTTGCATTTTCATTTACTTTTGGGGCAATGATTTCAGCCTTCTGGTATGTCTTGAATAAATTCGATTCATTCGCCGAACCTTTATCGATTCGATAAACGATGTGCACCCTTTTGGAGGGGATTAAAGGTGAACACATAAATGCGAATTTGACGGATGTTACCAATAAGGATTCTACAGCCACCACAGTCTTAGTTTTTCAATGATTTATATCAAGATGGCAATGTTGAATGCATATAAATGAGTTTAGCTATAACTAGTGAGAGGCTCCATCGCCTATTAAATAGATCCGTGAAAAATATAAATCGATAAAAATATATTTTCTCGAACGCCGAGGAAAGCTAAGCCCGTCCCTACCTCTGTCGAACGGTACGCGACGAGTCAAGTGTTGAGCCCGTCCCTGCCTCTGTCGAACGGGCACACCATCTGCTCGATGTCAATCTCGAGTTCGTGAGGAATCGGCTAGATACTACGGCCTCATTGGGCCTCGCCGTGCCGAAACTTCTCGATAGAATTCGACCCGTCCAACTATCGGCTCCAAAGGCGGTCACGTGAATTCGAGTCCATGTGACACGAAAATAGTTCTTAAGCGTCGGCAATGCTGCCGTTTTCGCGAATTCCTGAGAAACGTCAAACTTTAAACGTTCGATATCGAAGATCGGCGTCGGGGTCGGGAACGGGACATAGCCTAAGCACTACAGAAAGGACGTGGGCGATCGACGGGGCCCTTCGGGGCCGATCTCCTTATCTCGGCTTTATAAGTTTGCCATAATGCGGCCTTCGGCCGCCTGCATTTTAGGAAGTCCAAAATGGCAAACCAATTATTCATTTAGTATTATATACTAGTTCTCTTTCTGACGAAATTGTCAGAAGTTTTCGCTTCTGGCTGAGTTGAAATATGAAAATCAGAATTCTCATCCTGTCAGGATGACACCAGTTTTTTTTTATAGAGAATTTTCATTCGAATACATCAAAGAATACCAGTGGCGGATTTACAGATTTGCCGCCCGTAGGCTATTCAATTTATGCCGCCTCTAAATTTTGATATCTTAGTCCACATTCATATCAATTTTCTATCAATAAAATTCCAACTTTATGATTTGTACTCCATCATCACAGTTACAACAACGTTTCCCGTATGTTTAGTATCATTGAGAACTAAGGTGTACCATGTTAGATCCTCGATTATTTTTACAGCAAAGAATTATCAAAAAACATTATTTTCAGCAAAAAATATCTCAATCATGTACCCCTTCAAAGTAAGGTAAGGCATGTCTTTAAACTATACAATAGTTACATAATATGAATAAAGCTTACATAAAAAATATACATTTGGCGAACGTTGATAAATATTTATTATTACACTCACAATTTAAAAACAATACAATAAATATATCTTTTCTTAATTATTTGTTAATATTATAATTGGAATTAAATCATAAAAGCATTACCAGCTCTTAGGAAATGTGAATATTGAGCCTTTTTTACGTAAAGTTTAAGCAGATCACATAAATATTGTACTCTAAGTAGGATATGTTCTCAGAATTAGTTCAATTCAATTTTTTGTAATACAATAGCTTCCAAATAGGGTATAAGTTTTTAAACCTACGCCACTATATATAATTTTTCGACGTATTTTTGGTTCATATATGTTGTGAAAACAAGTTTTCAAAATTATATGCTTCCAGAATTTGATCAACCCACTTCTTCATTATACAAACCCCTCTTCTAATAGAATAATTTTTCCAATCGATATTTTATAGTAGTAATAAATTTCTTAATTATTCAACCCGCAGGCCTTCTTGAACTATGGGTCGCGACCCCAAATGGGGTCGCATAGCAAAATTCTGGGGTCGCCAGAGATTTTAATGGCAAATATTTAAATACACGTTTTTATAACATCTATAGCAATTTTCAACAAAAATGAGATATCTTGCAGGTTTAACATGGCGAGCATTTTTAGCGGTAAAGTCAAATTTACCATTATTCCCTATCAGAAGTGTCCCTCTATCTATTCTATTTTACGATTAAAGCACTGCTATACCTTACCTGTTGCAAAATACTCGATCAAAGATGTGACCTAGCATTTTGATTATTTGTTTAAACTGGAATATATATTCATCGATCGATAAATCCAACTTTTACTTCCAAAATTTTGGAAGAACTAAGTTATCTCGGCGACTGTCAAACGTGAAATGCCGATTGGCGGTGCGTTGGTCGAGAGGGTCCGACATTGCAAATTTTGAAAAAAAAACGACTTAACAACTATTCAACTTATTTTCATTACTCGGAATATTAATTTTTCTTGAGAAATGCATACGATATGATATGTTAAGGACAGAATATTTGTCTTACGTCCAGCAGTGTCAAACATTCCACCAAGATTTAATTTGTTATGCAATAAAAAACAGGCACATTCATCACATAAAATATTTCCTTTCATTTTAATTTAATACTTACCACTCAACGACTGCGTTCGGATATATTCGAGCGAACTAAGACGGTCAGAATTCCCTTTTATTTATGTTATTGCAAAAAATGCAATTTTTATGAAAAATGGAGCCTATAATTTCGGTAACTGTAATAAATACAATTTTACAACTTTTCGTGCAATTGTTGATTTTAGATTTTTGTATGTTTCTGAACGAATTCTAAAACTGTATATTTTCATATGTATATGTATATTGTTACCTCATAAATAAATTATCAAAAAATCTTTATTTATCTTTCTTTCATATTCAAATGGGGTCGCCAGGAAACTGGCAATCATTAATGGGGTCGTGAATGAAGAAAATTTAAGAAGCCCTGCACTAAACTGACAGTGTACTTTCAAAATTTTCGTAATCCAGTCCCATCAAAAAACTCGAAATGTTTTTTAAGTAAAGTGTATTTGTATTATTCAACACTCCCGGAATTTGTGAGATTTAATTTTCCATACCACAACCCCTTCAAATATTAAAATAATTTCCTCAACCAGCTCTACTGTATTTACATAACATTCCGAAGTGCTTCTTGTGTGAATCTACTGCAGTATCATCAAGCATCATTATATGCTTTCAGAAAGCCAACTCCGACGCAACTCCCTCAAAAAACAGTAGAATTTTTCAACTTACGCCGCCATCTATTTTATGTTATAATATTGACATGTTTATACATTTAGGCATAATTCATGATTGGTTCCAATAAATATACGAAATATGTCCTCCACTGTACTGGATTAAAAAGTTACGCGTAAGTACTTAGTGATGTCATTAAAAATAGAAAGCGACCAAAAGAGTAAAATATTTTGAATATAAGAACTGTAGGAAGAAATTAGTTTCTATTTGTGGAAGATGTTGACTAATGTATAATTGGATTGAACCAATTCTGGGAATAATTGAAACTAAAAGCGCTCCACTTTTAGAATGGATTTCTCAGAAAAAAACAGAAATTTTTCATATTGGGGCATATTTTTGAGAGTTTCAATATTTATTTGAAAGGGTTGAATAAAGAACATTGAACTGAAAAACGTTATTGAAGCATATTTAGCTGAAAACTCAGAAGTGTAACAAGAGCGGTTCTAGACCACTTCAACTTTTCTTATTTATATAATATATTTATATTATTTTCATATTAAAACCCATCAAATGAAAAAATAAATTTTTTAATCTACTTTACTGTACCGAAATACATACTTGAATTTTTTGCAGTGAAGCATCATTTGAACGGTAGTGTATTCAAGGAATAATATGCTTCCAGAATGTATACAAACCAATATTCCCAAATACATCCTTTTGTTTCAAAATTAATATAATTTTGTTTATTTCTAAGACCACTTCAACTTTCAAGTCCGAAATGTCATTTCTGCGCATGCGCAACTAACTGTAAATATATGTATGAGAATACGTATGGGGGCCTAGAGCACTGAAATTGATAATTATTTTCGTATGTTATAGATAATTGTGATCTATGTTCTGTATGTTCAAATATAGTATGCTTAGAAATAATTGTCATATGTTAACTAAAGAGCCGTTCTGTTCTGTAATTTATTCACGTCGAACTTTGTAATATAATTACTACTTGTTATTGAATAAATGTTTATTTGAAGTTATTCTGTTTTCCAACAAAATAAACAACAGGTTATGGGCCCAGTCAGCTTTGTCAGTTTGTTGGAATAAAATAGAGGTCAAGTAAGTAAAGAAGTTGGAGGATATTGTCAGTCAGTCGAATCAGTCAGTCGTCATTGTGAATCAGTATACAAATTGGAGTACTACATACACCGAAACTGTAAGTCAGTCCAATATTTCAATTTGGGAGCATCAATTCAGTTGTCAGAAAAGTCAGTCGTCGGAAAGAAAAGTCACTCTTCAAGAATTTTCAAGAACTGTTTTACTATAAATCTGTATATTAATTAGATACTGAAATCTGTAAATATTGTCAGTCAATATGGATTCAGTCAGGTCTGCATTAGAAATGTTGTCAGAAGATTCGCAAGGTAATGTTAATTATGTATCATGGAAATTTAAATTGAACTGGACATTGAAATCAAAAGGATTATATTTAGTAGCTACAGGCTTAATATTAAAGCCAGAAGGTCCAGAGCATAATGAAAAAGTTAAGGCTTGGCTCAAACAAGATATTGAGGCACAAACTCTCATAGGTTTAAATGTGAGTAGCAACATAGCGAAGAAAATTGCATATTGTAATATATCTGTTGTTATGCTCGAGAAATTAGACTTGTTGTATGGTAAGAAGTCTGATCTCACAGTTGAAGGTTTACAAAGGCAATTTTTCAGTTATAAATATGAAGTCAGCCGTACAAAATTGTATGATTATTCAACAGTATGCAGAAGACTTAGCTGCTGAAGGTGAAAAAGTCAAAGAATCTTGGATCATGACAAGAATTTTAGGAATGTTACCTCCTAAACTACATCATTTTAGTACAGCTTGGGACAATGTCAGTACTATTGATAAAAATTTGAATACGATCATTGAACGTCTTCGGTTGGAAGAAGATAGACTGAATGGTACTGAGGAACAAGATCTACAAAATGCTTTTATACATAAAAAAGGTTGGAAGAAATGAAGGCAATCCACAGAGTAAAGTTGAATGTTTTAAATGTGGAAAAAAGGGTCATATTAAGAAATATTGCAGAAACAAACCATGTCTTAAATATCTAGAACATTGCAAAAACAATTATTCTCGTAAAAATTGTAATCAAAAAGGGTATTTTGCAAGAGATTGTACTAATGGGAATTCCAGTAGTTTAGCTCAAAATAATGGTCAGAGTCAGAGAAATTCTCAAAGAAATTCAAATCGTAGAGCTTTTATTTCTACCGGTTTATCAACTGCAAATGTAAAGGACATATTGTCAGAAAATGATTGCAGTAACTGCTGGTATCAAGATTGTGGTGCAAGTCAACATATGACATCACATAAAGAATGGTTGACCAATTTTTCTGAACTTGAAGAACATATGAATGTGTTGATAGGTGATGCTACCAGATTAGAAGGAATAGGAATAGGCGAAGTGGAGTTGATGGCATTTAATGGAAAAGAATGGTATGAAGTTGTTTTGAAAAGTGTATTATTTGTACCTAAAATGTCTTTCAATCTATTCTCCGTATCACAGTTAGACAAAGGATATGTTCAGGAAGCAGATTCAAGTCAGTCACTTTTTAAGAGTCGAGAAGATAATGAAGTTGTAGCAATAGCCAAAAGAAATGAAAATTTATTCAAAATGATGTTTAAAAGAAGTGAATGTTATGTATCGATTGAGGATGACAAAAGAGCAAAGATAGAGAAGAAGTCGAAGAAAGGAATCTTTGTTGGATATGATATAGATTCGCCAAGTTACAAAATTTATATTACCCAAAAGAATGATGTTATGAGTTCTGATAATGTAATATTTGATGAAAAGTAAGGACCAGAAAATGGATACACAGAACATGAATTGAATTTAGAAGAGAATCAAAATTCAGGAGGAGAAGGAAATCATGAAGATAAAAATCTGGATAGAAATGCAAATGATAATACACGAAATTTGAGAAACAGAAGTGATATCAGAAAACCTACAAAACTAGACGATTATGTTTTGGAGTATACAGCTGATGATGAAAATGAAAACATGGCTTTGATAGGCGAAATTGAAGATATCAAAATTGGAGAAGCGCTGAAGGACAAAAACTGGAAAGTGGCTATGGATGATGAATTTCACTCATTAACTAAAATGAGAACGTGGGAATTAGTAGAACCCCCAAATGATGCTAAACCATTGACATGTAAGTGGATACTTAGAAAGAAACAAAATGGAAAATTTAAAGCCAGACTAGTAACAAGGAAGAGGATTTGAACAGAAGCAAGGTATTGATTATACAGAAACTTTTAGTCCAGTTGCTCGACATGTATCTGTTAGACTTGTTCTCAGCTTGACTGCATCAAATAAAATGTAACTGATGTCTTGATATAAAGACTGCATTTTTACATGGGGACTTGGAAGAAATCTTCATGTATCAACCAGAAAAATATGATGATGAGCCTGCAGATCGAATCTGCAGGCTGAAGAAGAGTCTATACGGACTTAAACAAGCACCAAGAAACTGGAACAACAAATTTAGTAGTTTTTTGAAATCATTAGGATTTGACAATACCGATGATGATCCATGTGTCTATTACAATGAAGAAAGTAGTGTGATAATTGTATTTTTTGTTGATGGTCTCATTTCTGGAACCAACGAACAAGATATGTTTGATATTCTCATCAAATTAAAAGAATAATTTGAAATAACGTATGATACTGCTGAAAATGATAAAATAACCTATCTTGGAATGGAAATTCAAAAAACAAAAGAAGGTATTTTTGTCAGTCAAACGAAATATACTGAAAAGATTAAAAAACGTTTTGATTTTGATTGTCTGAATACAGCACATACTCCAATGGAAAAGGGAATGATTACTGATCCAGAAAATCTTTTGAATGACAGACAACTAGAAACGAAACCATATCGTGAAGCAGTCGGAAGTCTACTGTATTTGGCTACAATTAGTCGTCCTGACATAAGCTATGCTGTAAGCTGTCTAAGTCGCTTTAACAGCAAACCAATGGTTAGTCATTGGAAAAGGGTTAAAATGATTTTTCAATATTTGAAGGGGACAATTACTAATGGAATATTCTTTGATGGAAATAATGAACTAATTGCATACACTGATTCAGATTATGGAGGTGATACTGGTCATTCGACAAGTGGAATACTTTTATTAAGAGGAGGACCTATAGTATGGTATGCTCAGAAACAAAGACATGTAGCCACATCAACTGCAGAAGCAGAATATTGAGCAGCTGAATCAGGAATTGATGATATTTGCTGGATAAGAAGAATTGGGAAGGAACTTAAATGTTTGGATGATACTAAACCAACTGTGATATGTGTTGATAACCGGTCAGCTATTTGCATGTTGAATAATCATGAGGGAAAAATAAATAAAGGCAGAAAGCACATCGAAATTCCTAGAAAATTTATACAACAGCATATTGGAAATACAGTTGTAGTTGAACATGTACAAAGTTGTGATCAGCTTTCTGATATACTAACAAAGCCTTTGAACCGTAAAGCGCCCTGTAAACGATCAAACATGTTTGTCAAATTTTAGGTGTTTGTCAAATTATTTAATAGTCTATGGCTTTGTTTGATGCGTTTGTCAAACAATTCACGTGTTTGAAGTGTTTGATGAAAAATTGGATTGACGCCATTTTTGACAACTAAATTCAAAACCGTACTGCTCATTTTTCATGGAACGCGTCACGTCACGTCAACGAGAAAACCGTAACTAAGGAATAATTTGACAAATTTGTTTGATATTTGGTTTGATCGTTTATGCCATTGCTTGAACCACACGTGAAGTTTGTCAAACAAGTTTGTCAAACAAATTTGATCGTTTACAGGGCGCTTTAGATCTTTCTTTCATTGAAAACTAAAATAATTAAGGAGGAGTGTTGAGAATATTTTCATTTTGATAATTATTTTCGTATGTTATAGATAATTGTGATCAATGTTCTGTATGTTCAAATATAGTATGCTTAGAAATAATTGTCATCTGTTAACAAAAGAGCCGTTCTGTTCTGTAATTTATTCACGTTGAACTTTGTAATATAATTACTACTTGTTATAGAATAAATGTTTATTTGAAGTTATTCTGTTTTCCAACAAATTAAACAACAATTCTTCATGTGTCTTCAGGAGATTGAAATTATATGATATATATATATATATATATATATATAGGAATGGGGTCCACCGGGGAACTGAAATTCTTTGGTATATAGGAGTTCCTTCGGAGACTTGTGGAGGTCGTCTTCGTAGATTAGGATATCAAATTACATAGTTATTTTCAAATATGAAACTAATACACGTCTTCGTCTTAAAAATTAATTCCCATTTAGATATATTAAATATAATCTCGTTGAAGCGAAATCAGAATGACTCAATATAAGCTGAGAGGTAAGAGACATGTGTTGTAGGTCGAACGGAGTAAGGAATGCGGCAGTTATTACGTATTTTTCAATGAATAATTTTTTCATATCAACATTGATTTTCAAGACTTTCAAATGAAATAATTCATATAATTGGAGGTTCCGTGGCTGAGCGGTATAGGTAACGCTATGCCGTCTTCGTTGACGGAGTTGGTGGGTTCGATTCCCACCGTGTTCCTGGGTGTTTGTATGCGTCCGGATTTAAGTGGTTCCCCTCATTATAGTAAATTGATGGCTAAATGTCCACGTTGACGAAGCCAAAATTGTACGGAGGTCGGGCGCGTGTGAGAGGGCACACGTCCCACCTCTTTTTAAAAAAATTTAAAAAAAATCATATAATGTACAGGGTGTATCCACAAATTTCATTATATGTTGAGATTTATATGTCATTTCAATAATGTACAGGGTGTGTCCACATATTTCAAATGTGTGATAAACAGTTATTTAGTATTTTTCAATGAATAATTTATTCATGTCAATATTGATTTTCACGACTTTTGAATGAAATAATTTATATAATGTACAGGGTGTGTCCTCAAATTTCATTATATGTTGAGAATTAAATGATATCATTTCAATAATGTACAGGGTGTGTTCACATATTTCAAATGTGCGATAAACAGTTATTACGTATTTTTCAAGGAATAATTCATTCCTGTCAACATTGGTTTTCACGATTTTTGAATGAAATAATTTATATAATGTACAGAGTGTGTCCGCAAATTTCAAATTTTATTAGATGTTGAGAATTAAATGACTTCATTTTAATAATGTACAGGGTGTGTCCACATATTTCAAATGTGTGATAAACAGTTATTACGTATTTTTCAATGAATAATTTATTCATGTCAACATTGATTTTCACGATTTTACTAAAAACCCCTTTTTTCATGGAAATATAAGTTTCCAAACGAACTTAACCCAATTAATTTTTTGTATGATCAGGAATATTGTAATCATAAATCGAACGATACAATGTCTATTTCCCTAAACAATTTTCTCCATAGAAACAACATCGAGATAACAAAATTGCTGACCCCAACTACATTTTTCTAATAAATATATTTCACTTACGGTATCCTGATTTACATTCATTCGACATCGTCCAGTGGTCAATAGAATTTCTATTTAGATAACGATTTCTTACCGAGTAGAGATTACGTATACTAAAGTTTATACAATATTCACACATCAATAAAACATCCATTGTTCAAGTGAAAATGTCATATATACAAGTTACTCATCAATAGAAGATCTATTTTAAAGTACGATTTCTGGTTCAAGTGAAAAAATAACTACCAACGATCAGACATCAATACTAAATCTATTGTAGCAGGACCTAAAATAACATATAATCACGTAAGATTTTCGCATGATTCCTATGAGAACATTTTTTTTTATTTTATATTTTGTTTTAGAATTCATCACATTATTTCGACATAGATCAGGACCGGATTTACAGTTAGAGTTTTTCTTAGAAATTATTTTTTTAAATTTAATTATTTGAACCAGCATCGATAAACTTTCGGTCTAACAAGTTACCGTTTGGGTGTGTCTTCCTGTCTTGGTGAAAATCAAGTAAGTTTTTTTTTTGAGTTATACCTCAGAACGTTATTTAATATTTTTTTAATTTGTTTTAGAGATGGATTTATTAGGAGAATTGAACAAAGTTTCTCTTCTACAGAGGAAACCAAAGAAGAAGTTATACGATCTGATTATCGAGGAGCCCTACAGAATATATTGGGCAAAAATAATTACATCTCAGTTCGGATAGTCAGTTCTTCTAGACTTGGGCGACTACAATGTCTTTTTACCGAAGAGGGTAACGGAGGAATACAGACCTCATATAGAGGAGATTACAACAAGAGAATATACCAGCGTATCCAAGGGAACATTTGAAACCGGAAAAACCCATTCAACTACAATCTTTGAACATATTAAAAACTAGGTAAATATTATTCAATTTCCTATTATATTTTTTCTCTTTCTGTGTGAATTATACAAAAATGAATTTCACTGGTAAATTAACGAAAATAGATCAAACCCTGAAATTAATTCAACAAAATTATCCAAAAAATGGAAAAAATTGATTTTCTCACATATTCGTACTTGTTATAGATCTGTGTTAGTCGACATAGGAGACCATGTAGTATTTTTACCTAAGAGGGTGACTGAGAAATACAAGCCTCATATAGAAGAAATAACATCAGGAGAATATTCACTGGTATCGAAGGAAACCTTGGAAACAGGAAAATCTAATCCAGCTTCAATCTTTACTCTCATTAAAAACTAGTTCAATATTATGTAATATTTATCGAATATATATATATATATATACAGATGAAATTTCAGAAAATAAATAAACAGACTGTTCTTTTACAAAAATTCTGTCAGTCTTCTTTGAAAAATCCTATGAAAATATTTATATGGAGGAAATATCGAGTATTTGAGAGACCGTAATAACTAGGGTGGGTAACAATTTATAGAAAAATACAAAAACTCATAAATATAACGATAAAGTCTTTACAGAGGATATCGTTTGACTCATATGAAATTTAAGAAAAATAAACAGTCTCTTGTATTTTGTTATACAGAAGAAATAACAGAGTTTTTTACTCTTCATTGATCACAGTCGTAACAGAGTTCTTTATTTCGATAAGGGTAGAATGTTTTATAAATTTTTGTGTGATTAATAGATTCCTAAAAATATTTCCGATTCATAAATGAATAATTCATTTATTCAATGTACAAGGTCTTCATCAAGATTATTTTCAAAATTCTAATGTCAGATAGATAGGTATTACGTAATGTTTATCCCCGGATTGGTGGTGGTGACAGATGTAAATCTTAAATCCAAGATGGTACTGATCTATGATAAAAATCCAAGGTGGCTGATCTATGCTCCTAACTCTATGTTCCAGGAGGATTTGGATATTTTGACTTATATGAAATGTAAGAAAAATAAACAGTCACTTGTATTTGTTATACAAAAACTCTAACTTTTAAGAAATATCGAGTATAGATTTTTTTCAGAGACCAAACTAGGGTGGGTATTATCTAATAGAAAAATACTATTGAAAACGCATAAATATATCGTTGTTGTACAAAAAGATAGAACCAACACGTTGTAGAACCAACAGATAATGTTCTCTCTAAAAACAATGAAATCTAGGTAATTTGATATCCAACTCTCCGAAGATGGTCCCCCACGACTCTCTGAAGCAGCCCCCATTCCATACTACAAAGCGACTCCGTTGTCCAACGGACCCGTTGGTGGTGGGTTTCCCAACGACCACGTTGAAATATCCCCCATCGATAACAATCAATAAACCTAGTGGAGGTGATGAAGGTAGTTTTCCGTTTGAACCGAAACACTTGAAGATAGTTTCTACGCCAAGATTTCTACCAACAGATATAGTAGCTAAATCTAAAATAGTGAAGGTAATTTATTGATTTATGTAACCAAACATACATATTTTTTAATTCAATTTCTCACTTATTTCAATTGATTAAATAATTTATGTTTGGAAAGATAAAGGAAATAATTTTTTCAAATATTCACAAACCTTTTTTCTATAATTATATCTAAATATAGGTAATTTACTGTACATTAAAAATCATTGATGAAAAAATGACTTATATTTAGTTGAGTATTGAAGTTTGAAGTAGCAAGATATTCCAAAACAGTGGTTTTATCGATGAAGAATTGGATAGAATTTTATAGGTCAACGATGAGGAATCGAAAAATGAAAGGAATTTCATTTCAAATTGTGGATTTCAGAGTGGAATATTTCTAGTGGAGAATGGTTTGAGTCCAGCTCGGGACTTTAGCCCTGCCATGAGAGTTAGCTGTAATGATGTTGTCATGTCCTTTGATGAATATGAATGGAAAAATCTGAACTCGATATTTCACTCATATAAATATTTATTTTCATAGGATATTTCACTCTGTTATTTTTTCTGAGAATGTCTGTATAACAACAATATATTTATGAGTTTTTAATCGTATTAGATGATACACACCCTAGTTTGTTCTCTGAAAAAATTAATACTAGATATTTCACTCATATGAATATTAATTTTCATAGGATATTTCAACATGTTATATCATCTGTCAGTAAGAATTTTTTTTAACAAATACAAGTGACTTTATTTTTTTCTTAAATTTCATACAAGTCAAATGATATCAAAAGCCTCCTGGAACAAAGAGTAAGGGACATAGATCCGCCACCTTGGATTTATAGTATAGATCTGTCATATATCAGTCTCCATCTGGGATTTAA
This sequence comes from Cynegetis impunctata, assembly GCA_030704885.1. Taxonomy (NCBI): domain Eukaryota; kingdom Metazoa; phylum Arthropoda; class Insecta; order Coleoptera; family Coccinellidae; genus Cynegetis; species Cynegetis impunctata. The sequence goes on along the minus strand of JARQZK010003703.1, from coordinate 111,177 downwards.
GGTCTAGATCTGTCACCACCAATATTGGATTTAGAACATAGAGTTAGGAGAATAGATCTATCATTTTGGATTTAAAGAATACGTCATCTGTCACCGACCATCTTGGATGAACTTCATCGAAGTTATATACTTGAGTGAAGATATTTACCTACTATTGGTTTATTATGACAAATCATGATAAATGGGGTATTATAATATATCATTCAAATTTTGATATTCTTTATGTTGAGACGTTGTTGTGGAGCTCAAAGAAAATATTGAAAGATTGAAACAAATATTAGAATATTTGTTAAATGATATAAATGGAAAAATTAAAACTATTTTTGGGATACTGACGATACTCTTACAGTTAAAGACATTACTTTTCAGGGTTTGATTATATGCGCTAAGTCAATCGATTATGAAGAGTGGTACAAAAAGTTAGTTAATTTTCCTGCAGATTACTTGGTTAAGAAACTGAAGCCTTATGAACTTTTATTGATTTGTCATAAGCTACCATTTCCTTTATGTAACTCTTTCGAAATACAAACACGTTTACCATGTTTTATTCACTTCGATGGATCTCCTACCAGCCAATTTAATTGTTTAAGATGTAAAACAGGTATGGAATAACAATGAAAAATTGAAGAAATATTTAACTAAGATTATGAGTTTTTGTATCCTTTTCTAATGTTTGTTTATCACGATTGACAAGTGACAAACGGGCGGCAATGAAAGCTTTAAAATAATTTGAATTCAGTGAGAAATAAAATCTGATGTTTCTATACCTAACAACATTTATTCGATAAACATTACGTAATACCTATCTATCTGACATTTGAATTTTAAAAAATATTCTGGATGCACACCCTGTACATTAACTATATAAATTATTCGTTGAAAAATACGTAATAACTATATAATCACACTTTTGAAACTTTATTCGGTATACACCCCTGTATATTGAATAAATAAATGATTCATTTATGAATCATGAAAAACATTTATGTAGGGGTCAAATTATTCATAAAAGAATACGTAATAACTTCTGTTCAACTTTCGAAATTTTCATTTGGTGGACACTCCTGTACATTTGATAAATAAATATATTGTAGGGTAGGTACGTAGGATAAATATACCAGGAAATTGGGGTGATCCCCTAAATATAACTATATTCATACATCTTTCGAATATTAGAGACATCATCGTTATATTTATGAGTTTTGAGTCGTATTGTTTCTATTAATTGATACCCACCCTAGTTGTGACTGAAAAATCTATAGGTATTTCACTCATATAAATATTTATTTTCATAGGATCTATCACCCTGTTATTTTTTTCTGAGAATTTTTGTACAACGATATATTTATGAGTTTTCAATAGTATTTTTCTATTAGATAATACCCACCCTAGTTTGGTCTCTGAAAAAATCTATACTCGATATTTCTCTCATATGACTAGTAATTTTCAAAGGATAATTTAACATGTTATATTTTTTAAAAGTTAGAGTTTTTGTATAACAAATACAAGTGACTGTTAATTTTTTCATAAATTTCATATAAGTCAAAATATCCAAATCCTCCTGAAACATACAGTTAGGAGCATAGATCAACCACCTTGGATTTTTATCATAGATCAGTACCATCTTGGATTTGAGATTTACATCTGTCAACACCTCCAATCCGGGGATAAACATTACGTAATACCTATCTATCTGACATTAGATTTTTGAAAAATAATCTTGACGAAGACCTTGTACATTGAATAGATTAATTATTCATTTATGAATCGGAAACTTATTTTTCCATGAAAAAAAAATATTTTTAGGAACCTATAGTCACACAAAAATTTATAAAACATTCTAGTCTTATCGAAATAAAGAACTTTGTTACGACTGTTATCATGAAGGATAAAAAAACCCTGTTATTTCTTCTGTATAACAAAATACAAGAGACTGTTTATTTTTCTTAAATTTCATATGAGTCAAACGATATCCTCTGTAAAGACTTTATCGTTATATTTATGAGTTTTTGTATTTTTCTATAAATTGTTACCCACCCTGGTTATTACGGTCTCTCAAATACTCGATATTTCCTCCATATAAATATTTTCATAGGATTTTTCAAAGAAGACTGACAGAATTTTTGTAAAAGAACAGTCTGTTTATTTATTTTCTGAAATTTCATGTGTATATATATATATATATATATATATATATATATATATATATATATATATATATATATATATTCGATAAATATTACATAATATTGAACTAGTTTTTAATGAGAGTAAAGAAGCTGGATTAGATTTTCATGTTTCCAAGGTTCAAAATCTCAACATATAGAAATATCAGAAGGAAGTTATTCGTGTGCAGGATTTTGCACACGGCTAGCGATCAGAAAATGTGGAATAAGCATGTAGATAACGTTTGTGAAATTCCTTCGTGGTTTTTAAGGGGGATCGTACACATTCAATCTCGATCGAATTCGAAAAACTTACTTGATTTAATATTTTCTAAGAAAAACTCTAATTGTTAATCCGGTTCTGATCTATGTTGAAATGATATGATGAATTCTAAAACAAAATATAAAAAAGAAAAAAAAATGTTCTCATAGGAATCATTCGAAAATCTTACGTGATTATATGTTATTTCAGGTCCTGCTACAATAGATTTGGTATTGATGTCTGATCGCTGGTAGTTATTTTTTCACTTGAACCAGAAATCGTACTTTTAAATAGATCTTCTATCGATGAGTAACTTGTATATGAGACATTTTCACTTGAACAATGGATGTTTTATTGATGTGTGAATATTGTATGAACTTGAGTATACGTAATTTCCACTCGGTAAGAAATCGTTGTATTAAATATAAATTCTATTGACCACTGGACGATGTCGAATGAATGTAAATCAGGATACCGTAAGTGAAATATATTTATTAGAAAAATGTAGTTGGGGTCAGCAATTTTGTTATCTCGATGTTGTTTCTATGGAGAAAATTGTTTAGGGAAATAGACATTGTATCGTTCGATTTATGATTACAACATTCCTGATCATACAAAAAATTAATTGGGTTAAGTTCGTTTGGAAACTTATATTTCCATGAAAAAAGGGGTTTTTAGTAAAATCGTGAAAATCAATGTTGACATGAATAAATTATTCATTGAAAAATACGTAATAACTGTTTATCACACATTTGAAATATGTGGACACACCCTGTACATTATTAAAATGAAGTCATTTAATTCTCAACATGTAATAAAATTTGAAATTTGCGGACACACCCTGTACATAATGTAAATTATTTCATTAAAAAAACGTGAAAATCAATGTTGACATGAATAAATTATTCATTGAAAAAATAACTGTTTATCACACATTTGAAATATGTGAACACACCCTGTACATTATTGAAATGACGTCATTTAATTCTCAACATATAATGAAATTTGAAATTTGTAGACACACCCTGTACATTATATAAAGTATTTTATTCAAGAATCGTGAAAATCAATATTGACATGAATGAATTATTCATTGAAAAATACGTTATAAATGTGTATCACACATTTGAAATATGTGGACACACCCTGTACATTATTAAAATGAAGTCATTTAATTCTCAACATATAATGAAACTTGAAATTTGTGGACACACCCTGTACATTATATAAATTATTTTATTCAAGAATCGTGAAAATCAATATTGACATGAATGAATTATTCATTGAAAAATACGTAATAACTGTGTATCACACATTTGAAATATGTGGACACACCCTGTACATTATTAAAATGAAGTCATTTAATTCTCAACGTGTAATAAAATTTAAAATTTGCGGACACACTCTGTACATTATATAAATTATTTCATTCAAAAATCGTGTAAATCAATGTTGACATGAATCGATTATTCATTGAAAAATACGTAATAACTGTTTATCACACATTTGGAATATGTGAACACACCCTGTACATGTACATTATTGAAATGACGACACTGTAAATTATATAAAGTATTTTATTCAAGAATCGTGAAAATCAATATTGACATGAATGAATTATTGAAATGACGTCATTTAATTCTCAATATATATATATATATATATATATATATATATATATATATATATATATATATATATATATATATATATATATATATATATATATATATATATATATATATATATATATATATATATATATATATATATATATATATATATATATATATATATATATATATATATATATATATATATATATATATATATATATATATATATATATACCTATATATATATATATATATATATATATATATATATATATATATAAGTAAGAACTATTCGTGTTAAACGGAAAACACGCCCGTGGTTATAATAAATAATATAAATTAAGTGAACTAGGACATTTATTTAAAACTAATCAAACAAACCTACTAGCGGAGCTGGTTATAAGAGTTCACGAAGCATCGAAATATCTACATCTACCCTAGACGTTAATTGTTAGAAATGTTAATTTGTTTATCACAATCGATGGAAATTGATAGACAGACTATTTCACCCTTATTGGGGCTCATCAGTATCATCCATCCACCGAAAATGATAACCAAACTAACATTTCAAACGGTCATACATTTTTCTTCTAGTAACTCCATGGCATATAAATATGACACAGCGCCACCAGTCGGAAACAATTGAACCACATCTTTCAGACAGACGAAAACATGATGTGTATGTGGATATTTCGATGCTTCGTGAACTCTTATAACCAGCTCCGCTAGGAAGTTTGTTTGATTAGTTTCAAATAAATGTCCTAGTTCACTTAATAATTATATATCTATATATATATATATATATATATATATATATATATATATATATATATATATATATATATATATATATATATATATATAAATATATATATATATATATATACATATATTTATATAGTGGACCCCCGGTAATCCGACAAACGTTTTGCAGGGCCTTGTCGGACTATCGAATTTGTCGGATTATAGAGTACTGCCTAAGACCCCCTATATTCCGGAATTTTTTGAAAAAGAATACATTGTAATCCGACAAATTACAGATCAGAATGATAAGATTCTATCTGAACTACAAATCATAATACACTACATACCTATGTATGTCGAATTTAGTAAATTAAACACCACAATAGACAGCTTACGTTTGATTATAAAATTAACCTTATTAATGCTATAGAACTTACAGAAAATAATAACTTAATTTCACATTATGAAATAATTGTATACAAACAAATGTATAATCAAAAACTATGAATAAAAATCAAATTTTGAATTTTTTTCGCAAAATTATGCATGTGAACTTACATTCAATAATGATAGGCATGTCGGATTACAGGGGGCGCCGGATTAGACAGGGGCCGGATTACCGGGGGCCCACTGTATATATATATATATATATATATATATATATATATATATATATACAGGGTGATTCATTAATATGTGTAAATATTTTAACGGGAAAATTTTGAGCTCAAAATATGAAGATCTAACCCAATTTGCGTATACAAAATATTTCTCCTTACTGATTCACCGGGTGTTTTATTTAGATTATTAAAAATTAATTTTGTTCATTACTTTAATGCTGCTTGACATTTCTTTATGATATTTGGCAGTAAGTTAAGGTAGTTTGGGACACATCAAATAATATTAAAGAAGACTTTCTCGCTATCACCAGTGGCGTACAGCAGAGGCACGGGAAGAGTTCTCGTTCATAAATTCTACGCCACTGGCAGAATTGTCATTTAAGTATAATTTTTCTATTCTCCAATATTTTCTCTGTAAATAAGGAACTCTTTTTTCGTAACGCTAGAGCCACTATTTTTCGAGATATTCAACGTTGAAAATATGGCTGCACAATTCTTTTGATTTTTACGTACTTTTATGTCTTCTTCACTATTATTTGATGTGTATCAAACTACTTTAACTTACTGCCAAAGATCATAAAGAAATATCAAGCAGCATTGAAGTAATGAACAATATTAATTTTTAATAATCTGAATAAAACACCCTGTATATCAGTACTTAAGAAGAAATATGTTGTATAAGCAAATTGGGTTAGATCTTCATATTTTGAGCTCAAAACTTTCCCGTTGAAATATTTACACATATTAATGAATCACCCTGTAGCTATACA
>JARQZK010003703.1:50000-102500 GCA_030704885.1 Cynegetis impunctata | reverse complement strand
TATCAGAAATTTTTTTCTTCAAAAATGCATAACTTCCACTATTCAACAGATTCATCTACCAACTAACTTCAACAAAATCGAAAGTTAAATATTGTTGCATATTCGATGCATTTTAAAATACTTGCATTCTGGACAGTTGAAAAAACCTGTAGTATAATCGTATGGGCCGTATTAACAAAGAAAAGGTTATGTTTATACTTGCATAAAATGAAGAAAATACTTCAGCTTGCATTCATAATTCCTAGTAAAACCTTATACTTATAAATTATGAGCATTTTCTTTACAGAAAAGTATTTTGTTATTCATAAATGTTTCTTTTACACTAAATAAAAATGATATCCTTCAATAGTTGAGAATGTGTTCAGTAGCAGACTCAGTAATATAGTGATCAGTTGTAACGATGGCAGATATTGAACCGTATTCATAGAAATGAAGGATATCCTTGTAAGCATAAGGTTTTAAGTTGAAGAAAAAGGTAGGAGTACAAGCATTTCCATTTTTTCGTATTCATAATGATTACCTTATAATTACAAGGATATCCAAGGAATAAGTAAAGGGATGTTGGCTTTCTTCAACTGAAAACCTTATACTTTCACCTTATACTCACAAGGATATCTTTCGTTTTTATGAATACGGTTCAATATCAATTGAATATTTTGCCAATCAAATTATGTGAGACATACTTGTTGGCCAGAGTCAATTACATATACTACATAAAGTGAACATGGAGAATTCTTCAATAATTTCAAAATTATCGAACATCTTGGGGTGAATTGATATTTTCAATAATTCGATGCTTCGTTCGACAATGCAGTAAGTTGCTACTACTATTGATCGCTATTCCATTTAAAATCATTCAATTAAACTTCAACATTAGAATTGATCTTTTCATTATCACCAGGACTATTTTTGGTATCATTTTCATCATAGGTTTTTGAAAAATAACGATTACGTCTTGTATAATAAGGTTTAAGAAAATATTTGTTTCGTCTTAATGCAATATCATTACTGGATTCTTTTATAAGATATGATCCTTCATATCTTATAAAAACATAGCATGTAACACAGACATTTCCTTTGTCAATATAGTTTGATGATGTGCTTCTTGACTAAGGACTCTACATGTTTCGAGCTAAATAAGCTTATCTTCAGGGGTCCAAATCATGCAAAGTAAAGCTGAAATGAAGTAAAACATAATGACGAAAATTGGTATCTATTTTTTTCGATTAAATTGGATTCAGATTTATATAAGTGAACATCCAGAAATTCTGAGTCCTGTAGTATGACTTCTTTAATTTTCCACTTATGAATTTCCTATGTAAGATTGATATGTAATTGTTTTATCGGTCTAGTTGAAATAACTTTTGGTGACAAGTCTCCAGTATTCTGCATTTCAAGAAATCAGTTTTCATCATTTTGTCATGTTTTTTCGTGTTTCGTTGTTGTTTTTATACTAGGAACCAGCTATTTTGAAAAGTTTCTGTGCTGAGTTTTACTCAATTTCAGCTTCCCTTTGGCTGATTTGGAATCCTAAAGATGAGTTCATAGAGCCAACTCCGAATGGGGTTCGGACCCCCTCCCCAACCGAAATTTTTTCAGAAGTACAGGATCATGTAACATTTCCTAGTTGAATGTCTCGGATATATTTCAATTATTCGTCGAAAAATTGTTCCAGAAATCATCAAGTCAACGGATCTCTCCCCCACCCGAAATTTTTTTCTAGCTACGGTCTTGCATAGAGCTCGAAACATGTAAAGTCATTAATAAAGAATCACACGATGAGTTTTTGTCTAGTACAGTCATCCCCTTCTTTGAGTACTATTACATTGTTGAGGTATAAAAACTTTATAATGTGGAATAGTTCTGGATATTTTTTTTAATGTCAGGAGTACAATGATTTATATAATTTTGAGATAAACGCCAGGATGTATTCGAGCATTTGAAAATAAACGCGGTGTGATAACTCATTTCCAACATGCTAATGATCCCCGAAAGTTAGAGATGATAAAAAAGAGCTGTAAGATTGTAATCAGCACTTCCGAAGAAAAATATATCAACTAACTCATTAGGTACCTTCCAGATTCCATAATGAAATGAAATGAATGAAACTCTTAATAAACATCTCCTTATGAGTGCCGATCATGAACAGGAAGATGTTATGAATTGGCAACATTGCTGGAAGTAAGATTACCTTGAAATAGAGTATATGGAAGTCAAATGGATAAACAAGTTGTATTAAAATATACGGATGTCAAACCATCCGCTGGAAATAACTGGAAGTCGGAATGTACGGAAAGAAGTTTTCCTAATATACACCTATATACACGGGGATGCAAGCCTATACCGTTTGAGAAATGATGCCGCTTTGTTCGTGGGATATATATATATATATATATATATATATATATATATATATATATATATATATATATATATATATATATATATATATATATATATATATATATATATATATATATATATATATATATATATATATATATATATATATATATATATATATATATATATATATATATATATATATATATATATATATATATATATATATATATATATACAGGGTGATTCATTAATATGTGTAAATATTTTAACAGGAAAATTTTGAGCTCAAAATATGATGATCTAACCCAATTTGCTCATACAAAATATTTCTCCTTACTGATTTACAGGGTGTTTTATTTAGATTATTAAAAATGAAATTTGTTCATTACTCGAATGCTGCTTGATATTTCTTTATGATATTCGGCAATAAGTTAAAGTAGTTTGGGACACATCAATTTATAGTAAAGAAGACTTTCTGGCTATAACCAGTGGCGTACGGCAGGGGCACGGGAAGAGTCCTTGTTTCCTAAATTGTACGCCACTGGCAGAATTGTCATTTTAGTATAATTTTTCGATTCTCCAATATTTTCTCTGTAAATAAGGCATAATTGTTTCGTAACGCTAGAGCCACTATTTTTCGAGATATTTAACGTTGAACATATGGCTGCACAATTGTTTTGATTTTCATGTAAGAGTCATGTCGGTGTTTTTTGTCATACGATTGCATGTATTACTTAAAATAATCATTATTAGGTATTTTGTTTCAATTTATAATAATATTAACAAACAATTTAAAACAGAACAACTACAAAAATATCCAACGCTACACAAGAAAGTTCAAAATAATTACTTAATTATCAAGATCTTCTTTACAATTTTTGGAGGAATATCAAATTTATGAACAAAACAAAAAAAAAATTTACAAAAAATGTTCAATGTGATCTCCGTTAACCTCAATGAGATTATCCATTCTTTCGCTAAACGATCTTCTAACTTTAAAAAATATGTTTGGCTGATTCGCACTAAAATTAGCGGAATTTACAATTTGCTGCCATAGTTCCTGGCAAGTATTTATCGTTTGGGATATTTTTGTAGTTGTTCTGTTTTAAATTGTTTGTTGAAATTATTATAAATTGAAAAAAATACCTAATAATGTTTATTTTACGTAATACATGCAATCGTATGACAAAAAAAAACCGACAGACTCGTACATAAAAATTAAAAGAATTGTGCAGCCAAATGTTCAACGTTAAATATCTCGAAAATTAGTGGCTTTAGCGTTACGAAACAAGAGTGCCTTATTTACAGAGAAAATATTGGAGATTCGAAAAATTATACTAAGATGACAATTCTGCCAGTGGCGTAGAATTTAGTAAACAAGAACTCTTTCCGTGCCCCTGCCGTACGCCACTGGTGATAGCGAGAAAGTCTTCCTTACTATTATTCGATGTGTCCCAGAATACTCTAACTTACTGCTAAATATCATGAAGAAATATAGAGCAGCATTCAAGTAATGAAAAAAATTCATTTTCAATAATCTAAATAAAACACCCTGTAAATAAGTAAGGAGAAATATTTTGTATGAGCAAATTGGGTTAGATCTGCATAATTTGAGCTCAAAATTTTCCCTTCAAAATATTTACACTTATTAATGAATCACCCTGTATATATATATATATATATATATATATATATATATATATATATATATATATCATATAATTTCAATCTCCTGAACACACATGAAGACTCCTTGAGCTCCAGTGCCCCCATGAAGAATTCCTGAGGGTATCATAAAAAAATTTCAGTTCTCTGGGCCCCCATACGTATTCTCATAAATATAATTACAGTTAGTCGCGCATGCGCAGAAATGACATTTCGGGCGCTCTTCTTACACTTCTAAACTCGATTAATATTTCACCTCTCAAAAAACAAATATTAATTAGTATACAATGATGAAAATGAACAAAATTATATTAATTTTGAAAAAAAAGGTTGTATTTGGGATTATTGGTTTGTATACATTCTGGAAGCATATTATTCCTTGAATACACTACCGTTCAAATGATGCTTTACTGCAAAAAATTCAAGTACCTATGTGTTTCGTTACAGTAAAGTAGATTAAAAAATTTATTTTTTCATTTGATGGGTTTTAATATGAAAAATTGCATTGTAAATGTCTTGATGCTTTTAAAGTTGATACAAACGTTTTAAAATTGTTCTGAGTTCGTATAAATTTCTTGAGGTTCATTGGCGGTAGATTCGGATAAATTTCATTGAACTTTCTACATTCTCACTCTCTCTCAATCGCTCTCTCCCTCTTCTTGGACAAAAACGTACCAGATTTCCTGGCGTTTCATCCGTAAAAATGTTACCCTCATTCGCGCAAAGAAGTTTTATACCATAATTTGGGTGCATTTCTTAGTAGAAGAAAAAATTCAATTGAAAATGACCTAGATGCTATAAATGTAATAATTATGCTCACAAGTCACAACTATTTAATTTATTGTTGAAATCGCTTCTTTTGGGTACTAAAATTTATGTAAATTGATATACCAAGATTTCAGTATTCAGTTATATTTGATAAAGTCATTATGTAATGACTCGCCGCTTCATAGATTTAATTATAGTAATCGTTAAAACCAAACATGCGTTTTTTTAATAATATTGTTATGGAAAAACCAAACTTCGTTATATATAATAACTTTGCTACCATGAATATTTTTAAGAAATGTAACAAATACTACCGTTCACTTTGAAACGCCTGTTATTGCGAATAAAAAATTAATATCATACACAAAAAACCGAGCATAGTTTCATAGTACTGAAAGAGGCAGCAAAAAACGTTGGCCTTACTGTAAAGCAGGATAAAACTGAATACATGTTAGTCACAAAACCACACTATGCCCTCGCAACATGTAACATTTGACAATTATACCCGAGGTTATACCTTTGAACATACAGATGGATTCATATATGTTGACTCTACAGAACAATAAGAACACAGTCACTGAAGAGATTCAGCATCATTAAAAACTGTCAAACCTGTGGTTATGTTCAAATGAAAAAGATTCAACAACCTTATCATAGTAACACCTATTCAAATTCAAATTTTATTTATCTCTATATATTATAGACACGAATGTTAAATAGTTGAATTTCCAAAATGTTTTACAACCAGGCCAGGTCAGATTCAAAGTTGACGCTAGCTAGCTGCAGAAAAAGGTTGAAGGTAAATTTTCATAAAAAGTTTACAGTACAACTTCTGTAGCTTATTATGTAGGTGAACTACCTTTCCCCAATTCTGTGGAAAAGAATTTGAATATTCATAATCTAAATTATCCCTCATTTTATACATACAAATTGAATATTTCATCTAGCACTGATAGCTACACTTGGATGCTTGGATCTTAGAATTGCGGCAGAGTACAGAAAACCATAACTTATATATAATATAACTCTGTGCCACTACAGCAAACTACAAAATTACTTTTAAACATTTGATCTAACACACAAATATATTGAATATCTTAAGGAGTAAATCTAGTACTTTTTGTCCAGTATTTCAAATTTCAACTGCAGACAAATTTTCATTCCATCTGAATATAGTGGAGAACAAATTCTGAGGTGGAATATACCTAACTGAAAATAAATAGAATATAAATCACTGAACTTGGCACCATTTCTTTAGAATTAGAAAGCCAGTTTTCTCCTCTCTCTGCTAGAAGCACACCTGCACATTTGGAGGAAAGATCGAAAACTGTTTGAGCAACCCCTCTCTCAAAAGCATTATTTTAAAGGCAATCTGCTATAACAAATGAGAGAACAGCTAGTGATGAGAAGATTGTCACACTTTCTGAAGCGGAAATTGAAAAAGCAACCATCCATGATAAAAACTACTTCAATTAAAACAAAACACTGTGAGCAATAGAATGTTGGCAGAATTTAAATTTTTATACTTTTTGCTTTAATTAGCAAACATTATGATTAATCCCAAATTGTACTAGTTATTCAATTATGAAGTCTTTCTATTGTATGTGACAACTTAGATTATTGTGTGGAATGGTCGGCAGTTACTTTTCCACTAGTATTTCATTGTTGTAAATTAAAATTCTTTAAAAGATGACAATTTTCTGGAAAAACCTTTTCATTTTGATTTATGATCTTAATCAGGGTTGTGACTCTATTGTAGAATGCCACCAAGTTGATATCTCTTTGAGGATGGAATAATAAGTAAATCAGCCAATGTTTCCATAACCATCGAGATAGAAAACATATTTTTTTTCAATTATGGATCTCATCGTATTAGGTCATAGATGGATGTTTGAAATTCACGAGTTTCATTTGATATACATTGTAGAACTAATGAGAATATTTACAAATCTCGTTACAAACCCAATGAGGTAGAAGGTTGATACCATGCAGAAAAAAATCACATAGGTATATTTTAATAGAAAGATTTAGGAAACGACACTTAAATAGATACCCTATTGATTAATTTAATGCATAAGTAATTATCCAAGATACTCAGCAAGCACTGAGAACAAAATCTTCTACCCACTTTCTTCCCATAACACCCACAGTCACCTCTAAATATAATTTCATGAATAACATATGATTCACCATTTCCCTATTATATCAAATATATTAATTTTGTAATATCCAGAGAACTATTCTTTAGCGAATGAAAATTAATAATTAATATTTCTTTGGCAATTAATCTACTTATGATGCATTACTTAAGAATAAGGAATACCACAGCAACGAGATTCCAATACAAAAAATTTACCTACCTTTTTAATACAACTAATATCTCAAAAGAAACTTGACAATTCAATTATTGTCACATAAGTTATTGTTCCATTCAGATCACAATTATTCGAACATCTGATCGCAAATTAAGTCGGTTTCAACAAATTTAAATACAAAGAAAAGTCGGCAATTTTATAATTGGTACAGTAGATACTTCACATGAGGTTATAAACATCAATAAAAATGTTGGGGATGATTTAAGTTTCACGTACGCGTCTATAAAGGCTGCACACTAGTCCACATAAACAAGTGTAACTGTCAATCTGTCAAAAATTCTTTCACAACCAGCTGTCCAGCTGATACTTTCGTATTGCTGACCAGGGTGGCCAGATTGGGCGATTTATCGCAAATTGGGCTACTTTTAAATTTAAATTGCGACTAGAAATTTGCCAATATCGCAAGTCGCAAATTGGGCGATTTTTTATGCCGTGAATTGCGCCTTCACACTCTGTACTCTGTTAATATTTAGTCACTTATCGTCTCGACGATATTTGCAATCGATTATCGATTTGATGTATTCGATTCTCTTTATTCAGCACTGATTGGCTTTTGTGGTGGCATCACTGAGTCAACCACTGTCACTTGCTCTTGCTAAGAAGAAACATAAATGCTGCCTGTAGGGAAATGTCAAAGCACGGTATATTCTATATACCGTAATGTTTGGTGAATCAGTCCCTGATAACCCTATTATTTTTAGGAGGAAGATTATAGATTTAATAAATGCAGACAACTAATTCATGTTTAAAGATTTAGCTCTATTTGCATTTATTTTTCTAAGGTTACCGTTATCGAATGCATTTGTAGAGAGGATATTTTCATTGATGAATATTGTTAAATGTAAAATTCGAAAAATATGATGTTAAATTCAGTTGTGTCTATTAGATCTCACTTCGCAATAAATGACATTTACTGTAAAGAATTTTAGGGCCTAGCAAAGCTATTTATGCAAAATTTAATTCAGATATGTATCTGCAGCAGAACCAATTCACAAATTCAACCACGGACAAAGATGATGATGATGTAATGATGTTTTGTGAACATATGAAAATAAAGATATTTGTGGTTTTGATTGTAATAGTAATTCAAGTAAAAAGTCCCGAAAAAACCTACTATTGTTTTTTGGACGAGTAGGCAACATGTTGGGTGCGTATTTTTCGTGCGGTTGCCGAAAAAAATCATTATTGCGATTTTGGGCGACAAATTGGCAACAAAACGCGTATGAAATAACTGCTAGAATAAGTAAATTTTATATGCAAAAACACTTGTTTCCAATATTTCCCCGTTTGCGACATGTCGCAACTACGGTTGCGCTTTTGGGCGACAAATCAGCGTCTAAAGTGCGACACGGCTCTGAAAAATCTGGCAACCCTGTTGCTGATATCAATTCGTAGTAGTTAGTAGTACAAATTCCAAAATGAGCAACTCTTTTGAGATTGCGAGCGATATTTAATATGCTGTGACTACAGTCCCAACTCGGGATCCATGTCCAGTTCCGAATGACGTCATCAGTAGTTTTGTCGATACTGGTATTCCGTCCCGACTCGGGACCTGCAAAAGGTCCCGACCTAATAAAAGAGGAGCGGCTGAATGTCACAGCCCGTACCGACCGACGTTGGCAGGTTTCGATAGAAGGGCGGTACATTTGAAAATCTTCATACTCTTATGAACTATTCTGTAGTTTCATTTTGTGTAAAAAAAAAACTTATGTGATCTGATACAAATTTATTTCCAAATACGTACAGTAGTTATTTTAAATACCACAAAAAATATGAGTATTAGTACATATGATCATGTAATAAACCCGCTAATACTTGTTTTTCGGCTTCATTTGGTTTTTTAAAATAGCCAATAAATTTTTTTTTCTTTTTTTTGGTTGAAAAGAAACTACTTTGTCTGTCAATTTTTTTATTGGCAGGTTCCTTAATGGTAGATTGTAAGGGCTCAAATTTGGCGGAGCATTTACTTTTTTCCATATTCAACATCTCCTTAGCAATTTTAATGTGTTGGGAAATTATTCCAATTTCCTCAAAACAAACATTGTTATTATCTATTTGGTTAATAATAGTTATAGCATCATCCTTAATCTGAGTTTTCTCACTTGGATATTATCTTTTGGCTTTTTGAATGAATTTATTAAATTTTGAGAATTATCAAGTATAACAGTATCGTTGATAATCGGCTCTGTGACGGATAAAGGTAACGTACAGTTTAAAAC
Source organism: Cynegetis impunctata (assembly GCA_030704885.1). Classification (NCBI taxonomy): domain Eukaryota; kingdom Metazoa; phylum Arthropoda; class Insecta; order Coleoptera; family Coccinellidae; genus Cynegetis; species Cynegetis impunctata. The sequence continues at coordinate 93,127 of JARQZK010003703.1, read as the reverse complement.
AAAAAAATGAATATGCTTGCAAATGATAGATCTTATTAAAAATCCATGCAAGTACATTTGTGAGTATGTATGCAAATATTACAGAAATTGCATTTAATATATTCTTTGGATTCATTTTTGTATACAAAATATTTTTAACTATTTTCTGTATTTACAATTAAAGTTTCATTTTCTGAATTGTGAACAATTTTTAAATTCTGCGATACTGTGGCAGCTCGATGACACGCATGAATCTTCATCATATGCTTGGTTGTTTTTTCTTTTGTAAGATTAATTAAGCGATCCACACATTTTTCGTGTATAGAGACAATTAGCATGTGAATGCTTTTATCCATTTGCTTAATTTTTTTTCCATCAAAGTATAAATACTTCATATTTCTATGCATATTTTCCAGATGCATATTTGTATTTATGCCACATTGTTTCCTGTAAGCATATGCCCACTGCTGTTTAATAGAAACATAGTTTTCTATAAAGTATACTTTAAATTCTGCCAGAGTTTCATTCTGTAGGAACCTTAAAACATTTGATAATTTCTTTACAAACTCTTCTTCACTTAAGGTATACTGCAAAGACTTTAAATGTTTATATAAAAGCTTCCTCTGTTCTTTAGAAAGAACTATATTTAAATTCTTTTGCCAGCATTTATCTACATGCCACAAACAATATAATTGGAGTTCTGCGGGTCCCATAATATTTCGCCAGGCATTATAAAATGCAGGTGCAATATCACTCATAAATACTTTACAATGAATGCTACCAATTTTTTCTTTGATTTTTTGGAAAAATATTTCAAAAATGTATGTATCTTTTTTATTTGAGTACATACAAGAACCAGGAAACCCCTCCCCAAACTCATCAACAACTAATAGTGTGGTCATCTCAAAGTCATACGCATTTAGTCCATGAGTACTATCAACACATATGATACTATTAGCAATGCTTTCTAAAATATGATGCTGAGCGGAGCTCATGAGGATTATACAAAAATCTTCTTTTTGTAGATGATAACCTTCCAAATACTGTCCTTGCTTTTTATAAAAAATGATAGGATTTGATTCTGGGTGTTGCAAACATTCATTTACCCATAAATCGACACTTGTGACATCATGATTATGTCGAACACCATCATATACGTGAATGCCATATATTGTTTTAATATTATTTATATCTTTTCGCGTTAATAAATCCTTGCGCTGCATTTGCTTCTTCTCACTACCAATACATTTTCGTTCATCCATAAGAATTCTAAAATAAAGAACATTGATATGATAGAGCAGGTAAAACATTGAACTATAACATAGGTAATTCAAATGTTAAGTAAATCAATTTAAAAAATGTGGTAATACATACTTAGTATGAAAGTTAGATATAATATTAAAAGTTAAAAACGAAAATGCCAAGAAAGTTCTTCTGAATGTGACAAATGCTAATTTATTGAATCTAAATTTTGTTCATTTCAACTGTGTCACTTAATTTAAATGTCTATTCTTTAGACCTTAACAACAAAATAAAAAAATTAAAATTTTGTTATCATATAAATAAACATTATTTATGGAACAATGAAGGGCTGTTTAATTTAATTTTGGTCTAAAGAACAAAATTGCGGATTATTAATGTAGAAAGTTAGAAATATTACCTCGATGGAGTCACACCAGCTATGAGCTTCTCTGCAACCTTCTCCTTTGCAAGTTTTGGTAAACAAATATGCTGAACCGAAGTATTATGTCCATAGTGAATATAATAATAATTAGCTACAATAGAGCCACTGTTTAGATGACGTCTTACAGCAATTTGCTTGTACAGTATTTATTTAGTTTACAAGAACCATTAAGTTTTGTTATTTTTGATTTGATTTTCTTCTCTATAATCTTACCTATGGAAATTTCATCAATTAAAATTGCAAATGTTAATTTTTAAAATTTGTTTCTTACCAGATCGGTTGCAGTTGAAATATATGGTTTTGAATTCATCGTTGGAGAAAGTGGCAGATTTAAAATACTCTATTGTTTTGTCACTCTCTTCCTGCTTTAACCATAGTATAGTAGTTTTTATTAGTGCCAATATACAGAATGTATTTACACAGGTCAATATATGAAAACCATATCAAAAATTCTGTAACAAATAGGAGGTAATGAATATTCAAAATAATTGTAAAAATACACTGCCTTTGTACCAGAGCTGTGCCAAAGCATTGTGCTTTGTGCTCGTGGAAGCACTCGGAGCCCTTTTGTGCTTCCGAGCCCTTTTCAAAATCAGTGCTTAGTGCTTAGTAATTAAAGTCCTTCAACAAAAGGCTTTGTGCTTAGTAATCCCAAAAGTGCTCCCGAGCACTGAAGTGCTCCCAAGCACATCTGCGGATTACTAAGCACTAAGCCCTGAGCCAAACTTGTCGTAACACGAATATGCGTATGCGGCGGCGCTATGATCGTGTGTTGATATCATTCCAGTGATAAACATCTCACGTTAGTGTCAAGTCTATAAAAAAATTATTTATAAAATACAACACCCCCCTTCCATCAAGTGCTCCTGTTGAAAGACTGTTTTCATTTGCTTCTATAGTAAATGCACCAAGACGTCATGCTCTGAGTGACAGGAACTTCGAAAACTTAGTTTTATTAAAAGCTAATGGGGATGTTTGAATTTGTTTTGATGAGTTGTGCACCATTACTTATATGTTACTTGTATGTAGTCAAGACATTAAAATGAAAATTTTGGATTTTTTTATGGGCATGGAACTCAACTATCTAAAACGCATAGTTTTTTTAGTACCTATATTCTGATGAAATATGAATAATAAGCATGGGATTTTTAATATGAAATATTGAATCTTTCAATACTCTATGCTTTCCATAAGGGTTTCTCCTATTTGATATATTAATCATCACTTATAAATAGGTATACTAATACTAAGATTCTACACAGGTCCTTTTTTATCCTATTTTCAATCAAATCTGTGTCATTTAGCTAATATCAATGTTCGTAGGTCACAGATTACAGAAGCATATCTTGTTTCTGTAATATTTGAATTTAAATGTATCTATGATCTTTATGAAATTGATCAAAAATGGCGTGTGAGAATGCCTATATGCTTATAGTTATTTATGTATCAAGGGAGTTATAAGGATGTTAACTACAGAGGGCAACAGATTTCAATCCCGAGGGACGTAAGTCCTCCTCCGTACAATGTACGATTTTTAAGAGAATTTAGTGGAATTCCAATATTCAATTGGATCTTTCCCTGAACCTCTCTTCGAGCAAAATGACGTGCGGGACAATGAAATATACTGAACCCCATTGAAAATTTTCTGCTCTTTTCAAATATCTCAATCAAATCCCAGAATTTTAATATACAGGGTGTTGAATCTCCGCTTGGAAGAAGTTCCATAATTTTCAAATACGGACCTGGAAATATAAATCGGTCGACCTGTGGAAGTGAATCATACGTTCCAAATATCAACCGACTATGCTGGTTGGTTCAAAAGTTATGAGGAATTGAAATTTTTGGTGCATAAACTCGGTTATGGAATTGATTAGACCTATCATATATCGATTTTTGGACTCGCCTAGGATAGCTCTAGCTCAGGTTGTCGTAGATATGTTCATTTACCAATGAAACACCATGTATAGTTCTGGACCAGCTCATAGTGAGCATCGAATTTGTAGCACCGTGTGCATCTCTTCTCACCCGTCAATAATCTCATACACATATGCCAGCTTACAATTTCTTTACCGATTAAAATAACCTCAATTTCAACAATTCCTAAAAAAGTACTTAGGGCTTAGTGCTCGAAATGTCAAATTACTTTCATAAAATGCTTAGTAACCTCAAGCCTTTTGTAAAAATAAGTGCTTAGTGCTCGAGACCGGGAGCCATTTTTTCAAGTGCTTAGTGCTCGAGGCACTATTCTTCAGTGCTCGGTACGGGCTGTGACATTTAGCCAACACCTCCTACACAAGATCAAGAAGGCCGGGAAGCTAAATCCAAGATGGCGCATGTAGTAGTCAGCGGTTATTTTAAATTCATTATATGAAATATTTATAGATTTTGTTATAGTAAATATTTAAATGTTTTTGATCATGTTAACAATAAATAAATACAGTTTGTAATAATTTTTAAGGGTTTAATTTGAATTGTTTTGTGGTTTCACTCTTTTTAAATGGGACATTTTGTCTTTGTACTAGTTTTATGATTATGTTTTTTAATATAATTTTTTAACATAATTGTAGTTGCTGGTTTAAAGAGCAATTATAAAGAGATTCTTCATCGTATTTAGGACAATTGTGACCATTAAAAAATTCTATTTGTAGTTTATAAAAGGCGATGTGAAATGCTATGCTTCTTAAAAGGTCTGCTTGATTTTCCTGTTTTAAAATTTCATGTTCTTGTAAAAGTAATTTTTCTAAAATAAGGTAAACATAACAAACTCACTGGACAACATCTTCACTTGGATAGCACAAGCCACCTCTAGAAACCTCTGCTATTAAACTGTAATGATCATGAGTATTGTCAATATTTTATTTTAAAAATGTACTACAATATTCGCATTTAATTTTTTTTGAAACCGCATTATGCTGTGTAGCCTGCAACATATACCAAAGGTGGCCATATATTTTCAGGAATATTGTCTATATCACTTAAAGTAGTAGAAGAGCAAATATTAAGAAATGGGTCAGGATTAGTTGAATATGAGCTAGTTTGTTCTTCATTATCGTTTTCTGTGAAAGACAATATATCTTCTCTAGTTAAAGGTACATCCCAATATTCTTTGGACTTTAATATTACACTAAGTACAGTATTCATGCGTACCTTGCTTTCACTCTTATATATCTGTCGGATAGATACATGGTACTGGGAGCCTGCCAGGTATCTAAGAAATTACAAAAATATGCTTTAAGATTACACCTTAAAGACAAAAAAACAAACATTTACCTATACTTTCCAAACCTTTAGCATGAGGTGAAATTGAAAACAAAATGCTACAAAATAAGACTATCTCGCAGCTATATTTTAAATGATTTTATTAACATGTTCAATATGATAAAGTGAAAAACTTATGAATTAAAACAGTGTACATCTATACAAAATAGTTACAACAAATGTTAATAAACAAACATCCCGAATCAGCTAGTGCTGGTCTTCGGATCAATATGTAACAGTACTCTATGACGAGATAGTAGGTATGCAATATTTACAATGAGAAATAAAATTTAGGATACACTAATGTGATTCATTCAAAAATACAGTTTGCAACAGAAATATATTGAATAATTTCAATTCTTCATTTCCCTCAATACAATAATATAATGAATATAGATTAATATTAATATAGATTAATATCAATGGTAGTATCGTAATCTAAATTTGGAGTTGACTTTAAGCAAACTCATTTGTTTTTTTTTAAATATTATGAAATCTTGATTTTCAGGCTCTTGATCTGCTACTACCATTAAGATATCAATGACAGAATTTAAATTGTCTTCCAAAGAACGATGTTATGGTTCCAAAATTAAATAAGCTCCAATGTGCGTAAGGATTTCTACCACCATATTAACATCACTTACAGCAATGGGAAAGTCAATTTGTCTCTTGTTCAGACATAAGTACAAATTTTTCAACAGCTGTGCCACCTTGCTCTACTGACAAAAAAAGATTTTCAGAAATAAAAGCGCTATACTTTATTTGAGTTTGTGGCCTGCTTTCCTCATTATTTAAAAAACATATATTATGTTTGCTTTTTGCCAATAACCAAGATTCACTAAGTTCCTCTTTTAACAGTTTACTGTATGCTTCATTAAACGTAGAGAAAGACTTTTCAATTTGGTAAGCCTGTGCCGACAAAACACATTCGGCTAACACCTGCCCAACCTGTGCATATTCTAATTTTTGTCTTTAAGAATGAGGACAATCTCTTTGAGAAGTATGCGGCTTTGACAAATAATCAAGACAATTAGGCAGTATACATGGTACTGTATCTGAAAATAAATGTGTACTTAAAATCATGTTATACCAAAATGTATCAATAAAACTAACCTTTTACTAAACGAATACGTGTAAGTGGCAATATTATTATTTCTCCTGTTGACTCAATTACATGTTTCGTATTCCTTTCAATATCACTTTCCTTAAAGTGAAGTTCACATACCTTAAAATAAAAAAGAAAAGTTGAAAATATTTTGTTTATCCCTACATTTCAACCAAGTACTTTACTTTGCTGTTTTATTTTTAGACATTAATATAAGGTATATATACACTTATTTTTTTTCAATAAAATAAATTATTTTCTATTCTTTAATTGGGTTTGCTGTTCAAGCGTGAGTTATCAAAATTTAATTCAATCGGTTTAAATTGCATCTCGCTATGCATTTCGTGCGAAAAATACGACCTTAGTGATGGCGCTCTGCTGCCCACTAACTGAGTTTTCAAACTATTTATTATGAAAGAAAATTGTAGAAAATATATATTTTTCGAAATGAATTGAACTAGAATCACTATCTTATCGTTTTCAGTATTAAACGTCTCTGTCATTATCATCGTCGCCGTAAACGCCTGAATCGTGATTATCATCTACTTCTTTTTCTTGATCACTAAGTTATTGTCGAAGTTAGGCAATCCTCGTTATCAGTAACGTCACTGTCATCTGCTACGTCTGAATTAACCACATAATCATGTATGACGGCAACTTCTTCTTTCATTCATTTTATTCACGTTTTGAATAATATTTTTCTGCTATTTTATTTCATAACTCGAATATGACTTAAATGTGAATTTTCTTAATTTGCGTAGGTTTCTCCTATTTTACAGTTTTTTTTTGGCTAGTTACGTTACTTCCATTGAAAGCATCAGATTCAGTAGGAAATTTCACGTCGGAAATAGTTATTAGTAATTACAGCGTATATTAAGTCGAAAATAATGAGAATTTATATTGCTTCAGAACTTTTTTTTTAATTATATACTTTTGAATATCCCAACCCAACGTATCTGGATTTTTATGTATATTTTTCATTGAAAAAAGAATTGCTACATACAGAAATTTTCATTCAGTTTAAAATTTAACTATTTAATTTAATTTAATTTAATTTAAGTATAACCATGGATTTTCTATAGAAATGCAAATTTTCCAGACAAAACTAAATCGTTTAAACTAGGAAAAAACAAAATATTCATTATTTTTTTCTGACTTTAAAATTCATTTATACATTTTCGATCAGCCGAACTTGTCTGGCGTTTGTATATTGTATTTATAAACGTATTTCTAATTGAAACACAAAATGCCAGACAAAAATAAACCATTAAATTTTCAATATTTTTCTTACAAATTTTCTTTCGTCTGGCACAATTTTTCCATTTTAAAATTTGTCTGGCAAATTTTTTGTGACGAGAAATACATATCAATTTTGAGTACCCGAAATACCAGACAAATAGTGATCACAGAAAAATTTTCACATAATTTTCCACAGAGAAACTCGACTCCGAACATTAGAAACCGCCATACGATTTTTGTAACCATTTTCATGACAAAAATTTTCATTGTTTCGATTGCCAGACAAAATTCACTATGAATTTTTTTTGTTTTCCTTGTAAGTTCACCCCTATGAACGACCCATTCGACTATTTAAAACCGTCTGGCATTTGAAAATTGGGAGGTACTTATTGATGTCTATTTCTGTATCAAATGCTTGATGCAAAAGGAATTAAATTTTCAAATTTTCGAACACGGGTCGGCCCTTAAAACCAGTCTTATTTTCATTAACTGAATTACACTTTTCATACCTCAAAATGCCAGACATTAATCGATGACTCCAAATTCATGTGCACTAGCTCACGGTCTAAATATATATTGTTATGAAAATAACTAAAGGCCAGTATTATAATTAAGGTATATTGAAGGTTGAAATTCTACCCAAGGTTAATCCGACTACAGGTATTATACACACCAACCGCACGTAGAGCAGCGGTTGACTTAACCACTGGATCATACAGGCTGCATGTAGTATCGATTGAAATTTCAACCTGGAAAATTCAACTTGACTTTTTGTCCTATGTCAAAGGAATTAGTGTATACCTTTGAATATATGTATATTCTAACGTTTATTTTTTTTTCATGAATGAACAGTACAACAGTACAAGATACAACTAAACTAAATTCGAAAACAATATTTATATTTGAAATCACAGCCACCTACGTAACAAAACAATAAGAATCCATTGTTTTTAGAAAATGTTAATAAAGAATTTTGTGCACGAACAATAAAATGTTTAGCGATTGAAATAAGACATGTGGAAATTTTAAGATTTAGTGATTGGAAATTCAAATTTCTGATCGTTTTTATTATTTGAGTTTTATTTATGTTCAATGCATATTTTGTGAATAAAGAAATTAGAAATACCCTTTGAAGCAGTGGTTCTCAACCTGGGGTACGCCAACTCCTGGAGGTTAACCAAGTGTTGCCAGGGGATTCGAGGATACGAGTACAATTGCGGAACATTATAAATAAAATATTTCTTTCAATTTATCAACTTCAATGACAAAAAGCATTACTTAATGATTGAAAATTGAGTATTTCAGAAAATTAAACACTCATTGACCTTTCTACTGACACTACGTTGAAATCCGATAGACTCTCACGCTCATCAAGTTTTGGTTAGATATTACCAAAGTCTGTCTGACCTAGCAATCCAGTTTTCGTTTCCGTATCGTTTCCATAAACTGTCTTGGTAGAAAGAGCGTTTTCCTTGTACGAATTCATAAAAAAACAAGTACAGAAACAAACTGAATGCTGTCTATTATGACGATTACAATTCTTTCAACTTTTTGAATCGTTATATTCTCTTAGAAGAAAAAGTATTTTGAAATTTTTTATAGATAATTATCTGATCTACAATTTTTGTCTAGGCTAATTTCATGCTGTTGTGAAATAATATGATAAGGATGCATTTTATAATCCTTTAATATTCTTGGCACCAAAGAATTATTCAATCCTAGATCTCTTGCAATTTTTCGAATACACAAATAGGGTGCAGACTTAACTAACGCCAATACGTTAATAACATTTTCTTCATTGCGACTTCTACGTATCCTATTTCTTAATGTGACAGGTTGAACATTGCCGGTTTCTCGCAATCTTTTTGCCAATCATTTGAATAATTTCCGAGAATGACACCGTCTTTCAGGATATCGTATCGCATACTCCCTTTCAGCAATTACTTCATTTTGTAGACTTTCAAAATCTACACTGAGCATATCATATGCCTCTTCATTAGAATAAAAAGGCATTATAAAAGAGTTAGTTTGCAAACAGTCAGAATAAATTTGACAGCAATAAAAACTTAAAAGTAAACAATCATAAAACATTAGTGTCATTTCCATAGGTAACTTGCTGACTTTTGAAACATCTATCTCTCAACAGTTTAACATCATTCGTAATATTGCAGCTCGTTCATGAACATAAAACTATAAGAGATCGTTTGAGAGATTTGGGATTGAATTTTTACCCAAACATTTTCATCCGAAATAGTTCAAAGCAAATACTGGCAAGCATTTTGAGTATTTAAAATAATGAGATAGTGGAAGCGTTTTGTAAATTGCTGTTATGAGTAGCTCCCCTAGTTTTGTTTCATTATGTAATGTTAATAAATATTTTTGTGATGCGTTTCTATTTGTTATTTGATTTTCAAAACAATTTTAGCAACATAATTTCTCTTCCACCTTACAGGGCGAGCCAACAATCACCAACACTCATCAAAAAATGCCAATATCTTTGGAATGAAAAGAGATGTCAGTTCGCGGTTTTGACAGGTCAATAAGTCATCAAATGTGGCTTTTTGTTAGCTAGTTAGATTTATAGCATTGCATTTGAAATTTCTCAAAAAAAAATCATAAATAGAGCTAGCTGTTACATAACGCCCTCTAGTTGCTGATTGGAAAATTAAAAGTGTTTTTGTTATTAGTGACTGAATTCTACATTCAATACTCTTTGCATAGAGTCTATGTTTTCGAAAATCGGTGCATGCATTATGGAGTTACAGTCTTTTTTATGTCAAAGATAGAGAACTTCCCCCACCATTTCAAAATAGGTAATACAGAAAAATGACTTCAACAAAAGTTGTAGAATTAGGACAGTAGTTTCTAAAGTTAGAGATATTTTTTACCAGCCTAAATTGGGGAATATTTCGTAAAAAATCCAATTATATTTTATAAGTGGTAGATTGCGCCACCTAGCGGAAAACATTTTTAATCATTTTTTTAGGGCAGATTTTCATATAAGAATTTTTTTCCCCAAATTCTAGGACATACGGTTTCCGAGATACGGCCGGTCGCCACCCTTAATGAATCACCCTGTACATTTGATAAATAAATTATTCATTTATGAATCAAGAATAACAATATTGTAGGGTAGGTACGTAGGATAAATATACCAGGAAGTTGGGGTGATTGTTGTGATAATTATGAGTGAAACATTTTTTGAATCGAATAATCATAAATCTCCTAAATATAACAATATTCATACATCTTTCGAATATTAGAGTAATTCAATGTTATAATAATTTTAATACCTATTCATCTTCGAAAACGTGAAACAGGAAGTACTCTGATAACCCATTAAATTTCATATAGGTCAAACGATATTCTCTGTAAAGACTTCATCGTTATATTTATGAGTTTTGAGTTGTATTTTTTCTATTAATTGATACCCACCCTAGTTGTGACTCTGAAAAATCTATAGGTATTTCACTCATATAAATATTTATTTTCATAGGATCTATCACCCTGTTATTTTTTCTGAGAATTTTTGTACAACGATATATTTATGAGTTTTCAATAGTATTTTTCTATTAGATAATACCCACCCTAGTTTGGTCTCTGAAAAAATCTATACTCGATATTTCTCTCATATGACTATTAATTATCAAAGGATAATTTAACATTATATATATTTTAAAAGTTAGAGTTTTTGTATAACAAATAAAAGTGACTGTAAATTTTTTCTTAAATTTCATATAAGTCAAATGATATCCAAATCCTCCTGGAACATAGAGTTAGGAGCATAGACCAGCCACCTTGGATTTTTATCATAGTTCAGCCCCATCTTGGATTTAAGATTTACATCACCACCACCAATCCGGGGATAAACATTACGTAATACCATTGATTAATTGAATATTCCTTAATCAATGGTAATACCTATTTATCTGACATTAGAATTTTGAAAAATAATCTTGATGAAGACCTTGTACATTGAATAAATGAATTATTCATTTATGAATCGGAAACTTATTTTTTCATGAAAAAAAGTATTTTTAGGAATCTGGTAGTCACACAAGAATTCATAAAACATTCTACCCTTATCGAAATAAAGAACTCTGTTACGGCTGTGATCAATGAATGGTAGAAAAACCCTGTTATTTCTTCTGTATAACAAAATAAAAGAGACTGTTTATTTTTTCTCAAATTCCATATGAGTCAAACGATATCCTCTGTAAAGACTTTATCGTTATATTTATGAGTTTTTGTATTTTTCTATAAATTGTTACCCACCCTAGTTAGTACGGTCTCTCAAATACTCGATATTTCCTCCATATAAATATTTTCATAGGATTTTTCGAAGAAGACTGACAGAATTTTTTATAATTTTTTTTTCTGAGATTTCATGTATATATATATATATATATATATATATATATATATATATATATATATATATATATATATATATATATATATTCTATAAATATTACATAATATTGAAGTAGTTTTTAATGAGAGTAAAGATTGAAGCTGGATTAGATTTTCCTGTTTCCAAGGTTTCCTCCGATACCAGTGAATGTTCTCCTGATGTTATTTCTTCTATATGAGGCTTGTATTTCTCAGTCACCCTCTTAGGTAAAAATACTACGTGGTCTCCTATGTCGACTAACACAGATCTATAAGAAGTACGAATATGTGAGAAAATCAATTTTTTCAATTTTTCTTGGATAATTTTCTTGAATTAATTTCAGGGTTTGATCTATTTTCGTTAATTTACCAGTGAAATTCATTTTTGTATAATTCACACAGAGAGACAAAAAATATTATAGGAAATTGAATAATATTTACCTAGTTTTTAATAAGTTCAAAGATTGTAGTAGGATGGGATTTTCCGGTTTCAAATGTTCCCTTGGATACGATGGTATATTCTCCTGTTGTAATCTCCTCTATATGAGGTCTGTATTCCTCCGTTACCCTCTTCGGTAAAAAGACATTGTAGTCGCCCAAGTCTAGAAGTACTGACTCTCCGAACTGAGATGTAATTATTTTTGCCTCATATATTCTGTAGGGCTCCTCGATAATCAGATCGGATAACTTCTTCTTTGGTTTCCTCTCTAGAAGGGTAACTTTGTTCAATTTTCCTAATAAATCCATCCATAAAACAAATTTAAAAAATATTAAATAACGTTCTGAGGTATAACTCAAAAAAAAACTTACTTTATTTTCACTAAGACAGGAAGACACACCCAATCGGTAACTTGTTAGATCGAAAATTTAACGATGCAGGTTCAAATGAAGTTGAAGTTCGAATGAAATTAATAAGAAAAATTTCAACATATACAATTATCAGAAGGAAGTTTTTCGTGTGTGTGTGTGTGGGGGGGGTATTTTGCACACGGCTAGCGGCCAGAAAATGTTGAATAAGCATGTAGATAACGTTTGTGAAATTCTTTTGTTGTTTTTAAGGGAGTTCATACACAGTCAATCTCGATCAAATTCGAAAAATGTTCTCATTCGAAAATCTTACGCGATTATATGTTATTTTAGGTCCTGCTACAATAGATTTGGTATTGATGTCTGATCGCTGGTAGTTATTTTTTCACTTGAACCAGAAATTGTACTTCTAAATAGATCTTCTATTGATGAGTAACTTGTATATAAGATATTTTCACTTGAACAATGGATGATTTATTGATGTGTGGATATTGTATAAACTTGAGTATACGTAATTTCCACTCGGTAAGAAATCGTTATTTCAAATAGAAATTCTATTGACTACTGGTCACGACTACTGGTACGATGTCGAATGAATGTAAATCAGGATACCGTATAGTGAAATATATTTATTAGAAAAATGTAGTTGAGCAAGTTTGTTATCTCGGTGTTGTTTCTATGGAGAAAATTGTTTACTGAAATAGACATTGTATCGTTAGGTTTATGATAACAATGTTCCTGATTATACAAAATATTAATTGGGTTTCTATAATTTCGTTTGGAAACTTATTTTTCCATGGAAAAACGGATTTTTAGTAGAATCGTGAAAATCAATATTGACATGTATAAATTATTCATTAAAAAAATACGTAATAACTGTTTATTTCACATTTGAAATATGTGGACACGCCCTGTACATTATTAAAATGAAGTCATTTAATTCTCAACATGTAATAAAATTTGAAATTTGCGGACACACCCTCTACATTATATAAATTATTTCATTCAAAAATCGTGAAAATCAATGTTGACATGAATAAATTATTCTTTGAAAAATACGTAATAACTGTTTATCACACATTTAAAATATGTGATCACACCCTGTACATTATTGAAATGACGTCATTTAATTCTCAACATATAATGAAATTTGAAATTTGTAGACACACCCTGTACATTATATAAAGTATTTTATTCAAGAATCGTGAAAATCAATATTGACATGAATGAATTATTCATTGAAAAATACGTTATAAATGTGTATCACACATTTGAAATATGTGGACACACCCTGTACATTATTAAAATGAAGTCACTTAATTCTCAACATGTAATAAAATTTAAAATTTGCGGACACACTCTGTACATTATATAAATTATTTTTTTCAAAAACCGTGAAAATCAATATTGAAATGAATGAATTATTCATTGATAAATACGTAATAACTGTTTATCACACATTTGAAATATGTGGACACACCCTGTACATTATTAAAATGAAATCATTTAATTCTCAACATGTAATAAAATTATGATGTGTGAATATTGTATAAACTTGAGTATACGTAATTTCCACTCGGTAAGAAATCGTTATTTCAAATAGAAATTCTATTGACCACTGGACGATGTCGAATGAATGTAAATCAGGATACCGTATAGTGAAATATATTTATTAGAAAAATGTAGTTGGGGTCAGCAATTTTGTTATCTCGATGTTGTTTCTATGGAGAAAATTGTTTAGGGAAATAGACATTGTATCGTTTGATTTATGATAATAATGTTCCTGATTATACAAAAAATCAATTGGGTTTCTATAAGTTCGTTTGGAAACTTATTTTTCCATGGAAAAAATGGATTTTTAGTAAAATCGTGAAAATCAATGTTGACATGAATGAATTATTCATTGAAAAATACGTAATAACTATTTATCACACATTTGAAATATGTGGACACACCCTGTACAGGGTGGGCCAAATTGGACACTTTAAAGGGAAAGTCCTGTTTTTAAACTAGATAGATGAAAACTGATGGCGGTGTCTGAGGCTCTATTTTTATGACAAACTCAATGGTGAAAACCGCATATCGATATATGTCATCGTTTCTGAGTTACAGCATGTTTTTCGAAAATGTTCATTTTCGAAAAATTGCTGTAACTTTTTTCCTGTCAAAAGTTCTTTGGTTCTATGAAAATATTTTCGAATCACTTTTTTACGTAGAATTCAATGGTTTAAGTAATTTATTTTTTAAAATCATACATCAACAGTTATTGACGGAAAAATCATTTTTTTAATGAGACACCCTGTATATTTATGCATATTACGATAGAACTTAAAATTACCATTTCAAAAATGTGGCACACTTGCCATTTTACTAGAGTCATTTTTGAAATTCAGAGCTTTCGAGTTTATTCATGTAGACTTTGAAACGCACACTATGAACAAAGTAGGCTTTGGACGAAGCGGCAATAAAACAGGAAGCAAGTGTTCACTAGTAGCTGTCAAATTTTGATATAAGTAGTAAAGGCGCTCTTCAATTTGTGGTTTTTATTCATTGTTCAAACACATTTGCAATGAAGTATGATAATTATGAAAAATGGGATATGATAGTCTGTTTTATACTAACCGGGGAAAATGTAGATGCAGCAAACAATTTGTATCGCGTGAGGTATCCAGATAGAAGGCAATCTTTTAGAGACATTTTCGCAAGATTGCAACCCAACCTAATTGATGGTGGTCAATTTGAAAAGATAAGGCCAAAATCACATGCATCAACTAGGGATAGGGAATTGAAAGAAATAGTCGTTTTATGAGCTGTTGCTAATAATGCGAAAACGTCAATGCGAAATTTAAAAATTACAACAGGCCTACCAAAAACTCACGTTAGGCGAATTTTGAAAAAGTATAAATTCAAGCCATACAGGCCCAGAAGAGTTCATGAACTCAGACCAGGATATTTTGAACGCCGCTTGGATTTTTGCCACTGGTTTCTGGAAAATTGTAACCAAGTGCTTAATTTTTCATCAAATTGTATTTGGCCAGATGAAGCTTATGTCAGCAGTGCCGGTATTTTCAACCGCTATAAATCTCATTCTTGGGCACAACAAAAACCTCCTTCTATTGTGAAGCAGAGAAGTCAAGGAAGATTTGGATTCAGTGTATGGGCAGGTGTTTTTAGGGGTAGAATTATCAGCCCCGTCATTTATAATGGCACTCTAGCTTCTCAGAGGTATTTAGAAATATTAAGGCAACATATTGAACCCCTTGTTGACGAATTGCCGCTAATGGAGCTCAGGAAAATATATTTTCAGCAAGACCGGGCTTCGCCTCACAAGACAATTGCAATTGTCTGCAATTTTTTGGCGGTAAATTTCAGCAATAATTGGATAGCCAACCAAGGACCCAACCGTTGGCCGGCCAGGTCACCGGACCTAACGCCTATGGACTTTTACCTCTGGGGAAGGTTGAAAGATCTTATTTTCAAACTTTCGACATTTTGAACACTTCTTCTAAAGAAATATTATGTTCTTTATTATTCTTATTATTGTATTAGTTTTATTTATTAGTGTAAATATAGTATAAATTGTTATCAGCTTTACTGAAACTATGAGTTTTAAGTACTGCTGTCAACAGTTTTCCTAACCATTGATAGCTACTAGTGAACACTTGCTTCCTGTTTTATCGCCGCTTTGTCCAAAGCCTACTTGTTCATAGTGTGCGTTTCGAAGTCTACATGAATAAACTTAAAAGCTCTGAATTTCAGAGATGACTCTAGTAAAACGTCAAGTGTGCTCCATTTTTGAAATGGTAATTTTAAGTTCTATCGTAATATGCAGAAATATAGTGGGTGTCTCATTAAAAAAAATTAATTTTCCGTCAATAACTGTTGATGTATGATTTGAAAAAATAAATTACTTAAACCATTGAATTCTACGTAAAAAAGTGCTTCGAGGATGTTTTCATAGAACCAAAGAATTTTTGACAGGAAAAAAGTTATAGCAACTTTTCGAAAATAAACATTTTCGAAAAACATGCTGTAACTAAGAAACGATGATAGATATCGATATGCGGTTTTCACCATTGAGTTTGTCATAAAAATAGAGCCTCAGACACCGTCATCAGTTTTCATCTATCTAGTTTAAAAAACACCTTTAAAAGTGTCATGACATATTGACATGAATGAATTATTCATTGAAAAGTACTTAATAACTATTTATCACACATTTGAAATATGTGGACACACCCTGTACATTATTTAAATGAAGTCACTTAATTCTCAACATGTAATAAAATTTAAAATTTGCGGACACACTCTGTACATTATATAAATTATTTCATTCAAAAATCGTGAAAATCAATGTTGACATCAATAAATTATTCATTGAAAAATACGTAATAACTGTTTATCACACATTTGAAATATGTGAACACACCCTGTAAATTATTGAAATGATATTATATAATTCTCAACATATAATGAAATTTGAAATTTGTGGACACGCCCTGTACAGGGTGTCCAGAATTCGTCGTATTTGGGGTGAACAGAGGTTATCAGTAGAGATAGAGTTGTGGTTTTCACATTTCTGGGCTAGTTTTCGACGAAACGCAGGAATCCGATGCCAAATTGGTCCTAGTGTTCTTAGTTTTTTAGCTACAGGGTGATTTTGAAAATATCCGATTTTTGACAACCCCCAGTAATTCTGTTATGCGTTCACTTATTGGAAAGGTAAAAACTGCTATTTATGGAGTTTTTTGCATAGAATCCAGTAGCGTAGTCAGTTTTTCTGTAGATGTCATCAATTTTGATATATAAACCAAACTTGCCTTTTTTCAAATGGGACACCCTGTATATTTTAAGTCTGTTGGGTTGGTCTTATTATGAGCTGTTCAAAAATATATAGTTTCCAATATTTATTTTGAAAAATGGACAATTTCATGGAAGAACACTGTTTGGTAACGCCTATTGACGGAAATTTTCAAATGGGGCACCCTGTATATCTATTTTTTATTCGATTTCTCTTATTTTGAGCTTTCCAAAAATATACAGTTTTCTATATTTTTTTCGAAAATAGGGCCACAGTTGCAATTTAAAAAAAAAAACATTATTTTACTAGGTAATGAATATTTAATAATTACTCAAAAATTGGGATGAAATTGTATCATATCATATTATATAAAGAGTTCAGAGGTACTGCTGGAAATGGTGACCATTCTCTTGTACGCAATACTGACACATCTTGGAAACCCTTCTTAAAGCATTCAGGGCAGCAACAGGTCTATGCTGCAACTGCCTGAAGGCTCGTATTGTGGCCCCTCGAAGTTCCGCTTCGGTATGGTTTCGACTCTTGTAAATTATATTACGAAGGTAACCACACAAGAAAAAATTTAAAACTGAAAGATCTGGAGATCTAGCTGGCCATCTTATAGGTCCATGTGTGATTATTAGTCTATTTGTAAAATTATTATCTAGATATTCTCGAACAAGATGAGAATTGTGAGCTGGTTCCCCATCTTGCTGAAAATAAATATTATTTATGTAAGTTAGAAGCACGTCATCCAACAGTTATGGCAAAACGTCCTCCAATATTTCTAGGTACTTGTTATCATTCAGTCCTCCCTCATATATCCTGAATACAATTTTGCGATGAAGAATAAAACATGAAACACTGAAACCAAAACGCCCCTGCCTTTCTCGTTCAAAAAAGATGTGTGGGTTTTCCTGACTCCAATGACGTGAGCTATGACGGTTGAATATTCCATCACTAGTAAAATAGGCCTCATCGTACCATATAATTTGTGAGGCAAAATCATTATTTTCTTGGTGACGGTCTAAGAACCAGTTACAAAACTGGAGACGCTGATCTTCGTCGCCAGCATGTAAATGGTGCACAATTTTAATTTTGTAAGGCTTATATTTATGTTCTCTCAGAATATTTTGCACACGAGATTTATGGACTCCAACTTGTTCTTCAATGTTTCTACATGAAACGGATGGCTCCGCTTGAATGCAAGCTAATAGGGGAGAGTGCCCAAAAATGAGACAGGTCCCACAGTTAGACATTCAGTTTCGCCCACTTATCACGTGACTGAATTCTCTGCGCATTGGTGAGTTTGAGTCACACTGATGAGTGGTCATTACACACCATTACACAGAATGCTGCGGCCAGTGTTTTATCTGATGTCGAAGCGTACATGATTTCATTGCGTGAAAGTAAATTTTTGTCGATGCTTCATTTTGTGATTATACGACAGATACAGAAGTAATTTCGTGATCTGATTGGTACAAAGGTATGTTCATTTACTTAGTTTGCAAATATACCTCATTAATTTCGTTATATTCTCATTTACGAGAGTTGCCCAACAGTGAGACATGTCTCACTGTTGGACTCACACTTTTTTTATCATCTTTTTTACTCTTCACTTGTTCTTTTCAGATCAGTATGCAGTCAAAAAAACGAAAAATTGGAAATTGCTCAGAGGACATTATGCGGGAAGCAGTAAATCTTGTTTTAGACGGGGGAAGCCTAAGGAAAGTGGCTGCTTCGAAAGACATTGCATTTCAAACTTTAGCTAGATATGTTAAAACAGCTAAACAGGTTGAACAGGTCGTCGGGATCAGAATGTCCCGAAACTATCATGTGAATAAAATATTCAGTGATGCAGAGGAAGCTTCCCTAGAAAAATATATAATAGATTGCTCACGAATGTTCTATGGTCTGACAGTCACTGACTGTAGAAAACTTGCGTATGAAATGGCTATTGAAAACAAAAAGAAAGTTCCTGACAAATGGAATGAAAATAAAATGGCTGGGCTGAAACGGTATCGAGGTTTTCGCCAAAGACATAATGGATTGTCACTAAGAACACCCGAAGGATGCAGTTTGTCTCGTGCAACATCTTTCAACCGACACAATGTAACGATTTTTCACGAGAATCTGAAGGAAATATAAGGGAGTGAAGCAAGTGAACAAGGTAACAAGTGGTGAGAGAGGTACCCTTGTTACCACTTGTTGCATTGTAAATGCTACAGGGCAATACCTACCACCAGCGATGGTGTTTCGTAGAACTCATTTTAAAGACCATATGATTCGAGGAGCTCCACCTGGTACATTGGGACTTGCTGCTCCAAGTGGATGGATGAACACAGATCTGTTTATAGAAGTAATGAAACATTTCATAAAATATTCGAATAGCTCAAGAGAAAATCCATCACTTCTGATTTATGACAATCATGACAGCCATCTCGGTATTGCTGTTCTCAATTTGGCCAAAACAAATGGGGTAACAGTTTTAACAATTCCACCCCATTCCTCAAATAAAATGCAACCATTAGATGTTAGAGTTTTTAAGGCCTTTTCAACAGCATACAATGCATCCATCGATAGCTGGATGATGCAACATCCAGGTAAACCACTATCGATCTATGAGGTAGCTGCATGCGTTGGAATTGCCCATGAAGAGGTATGTACACCAAGTAACATCATTAATGCATTCAAATGTGGAATCTACCCATTTGACGAACATGTTTTCACGGATGAAGATTTCATGCCAAGTGAGGTCACTGATCGCCAAATTCCACAGGAAAATACAAATAATGAAAATCATGACACCTCCACATCCGCAGATGTTGTCATTTCTAAGAATGGCAGAAATATTATAGAACAGGAGCAAGATACGAATATTTTCAAAAGTCCTGTTGAATTTAGAGGATATCCGAAAGCAGAAGCTCGTAAGACTAAAAACACACGAAGAAGAGGAAAAAGTATCATAGCCACGGACACCCCTGAAAAGGATGCGATAGAAAAAAGAAGCAAAGGTAAAGCACTCAAGATTAGCAAGGAAGATGAAGTACATGCATCAAAGTTGCGAGAAGTGAAGAAAAAAGTGTTTGATGAAGATTCGGAGAGCTCGGAGGAAGAACCGATTTTAGATTAATCATCAGGCGATGAAGGTTTCATTCGAATTAATCCAGATGGATTTCAGGACCAGCAGAGAAATCCTACAGAAGATGAGTTTGTTCTCGTAGTATTCGCTGGAAAAACAGAGAAAAGAAAAGTTTATTTCGTTGGGAAAGTTCTTAAAATAATAGAGTCCACAAAAGAGTGTGAAATCTCATTCCTGAGAAACCAAATAAAAGGAAAGAATAAGTTCGTATTCCCGGACATTGCTGATGAAGCTGTGGTTCCTGTAACAGATATCAAATTCATCATGCCACCACCAATTCTTTGTGGACACACATCTCGTCAAAAATCATCTTTCACTTTCGAAATAGATTTCAGCTCAGTGGATATTTGCTAAACATATTTTAACCTTAATCTTGTTTCACTTGTTCTACCGAATAAAATCGAAATAAAATATGTGAGCAACTGAAAATATAATATTATTATTATTTTGACAACATGCATATTGTCTCACTGTTGGATGTGAGATGTCTCACAGTTGGACACTGCTTACCAACAGTGAGACAAATGTATCTTCTGATATTCATAGCAATAAAAATTCACATTTTTGAAAAATCCGACAAAATGTTCCAGAAATCTATATTTCGTCTATATTTCGATTATATTGAAGTGTGTATTTTAGGCTGGACGATCTGTGCAGGCGTCTTCTCTGATACTCTCAGCACTGATCGTTGTAGGCGAATTTAGGAAGGTTTCTGGCCACTGGCTATGACCGAGGAGACAAATAAATATAATTGGCTAGTTCGGATTATCTTAGAGTCCATATTTTGACATCTTTATTCTTCTTAATGAAAAAATACATGCAAATACAGGGTGTTTCAAAAAAAAGGTAAAATATTCAAGGAAGTGCATCTACATGAATAATGGTAGTTTGCCATATAAACTATGGTCCGAAAACGATTCCTCTCCGACATATAGGGTGTTAATAAAAAATTTATTTTTCCTTTTAAACTTTGAAACTTTGAAATGTAATAGTCAACCACAGCAAACTCGAAGAAGTCGGCAAAGGATGCTTTGAATATCTTCACTATAAAAGCATTCATATTCGTTGTGGGTGAGTTCACTGTGGACACAATTGGCCTACCTGGATAATTTTCTTTATGAATCTTTATTGTGATATAAAAATTTGGTGGTGGTCACAATAAAGATTCATAAAGAAAATTATCCAGGTAGGCCAATTGTGTCCACAGTGAACTCACCCACAACGAATATGAATGCTTTTATAGTGAAGATATTCAAAGCATCCTTTGCCGACTTCTTCGAGTTTGCTGTGGTTGACTCTATTACATTTGTCGATAAAATTGCTGAAATTACGTTGCCTAGTGGATACGTACTTGTTTCTCTGGATGCTGTGTCACTTTTCACAAACATAACATTAGAACTGACGTTGGAGATAATAGAAGAACATTGGGAACGTATCGAACGTTGTTGCCAGATTCCAAAAACAGATTTCCTACGAGTCCTGAAGTTTTTATTCGAGTCAAATTACTTTGTTTTTGAAAATACCTTCTACAAACAAACAAAAGGTTGTCCCATGGGGAGTAAACTTAGCCCAATAGTCGCAAATATAATTATGACAACTCTTATAAAAAAAGCATTGAATAAGGACAATGTTAAGGTAGCATTTATGTACCAATATGTGGATGACTTGCTAACATCGGTACATGAAGAAGCGGTTGACAACCTCCTACTAACATTTAACGAGGTCTTCCCTAATGTTATATCTTTCACCATAGAAACGGAAACAGATAATAAAGTTCCATTTTTGGATACTTTAGTTGAAAGAACAACTGATAATAAAGTAATCACAGATTGGTATATAGAACCAACCAGTTCAGAGAAATATTTAAATTTCCATTCATACCATCCTCTGCATATGAAGACTAATTTTGTTATGGGGATGATTAGTAGAGTCAAACGTATTACTCACACAGAAAAAAGGCCTGAAACACTGAGAAGATTGTATAACATCCTGTTGACGAATAGTTACCCAAAACAGTTCCTAAATAGATTGTTTAACAATATCCCTATAAGAGATAATGCAACTAGCATTAATCCGAATACAGTAGATAGCACGAGTGCATGGTTGACACTACCTTATATAGAGGGACTTACCAACAAGATTAACAATATTGTAAATGACAATAGAACGGTGAAAATTGCGTATGGCATCGCAAAATCTAACCGACTCCTTCTCAAAAAACCAAAATACAAGGTTCCATTTGATAAACAATCTTCCTTAATCTATAAAATCAATTGCACAAGTTGTGATATGATATATATAGGACAAACGGAACAACAACTCAAAAAAAGAGTTACACAGCATAAGAGTGATGCAAGATTACACCCGGAGAAATGTGCCTTAGCCAAACACATTAGAACATTGGGACACAGTGTAGATTTTGATAACATCCAAATTCTAGATAAAGAAAAGAAACGAAAGAATAGGAAGTTTGTGGAGATGTGTTATATCAGTAAATATGGTTCGGGTGCCATTAATGAACAAGGAGATATCAGACAACTAAGTAATATATATTGTAACATACTCGAATGTGACAATAAAAAGAAGTGGTCGTGAGTGATAATGTTATGTTCTGTGACTAGTCCATGCGCTGTGTAAGACCATAGAATTGTTCAGCTACTCTGACAGAAGTTTTTAACCTGTACCTTTGTTCAATTAATTCTCGTGACATATATATTTTTTCCTAGTTTTGTTGTAGTCGTTGCAGCCTTATGCTAAATAATTTATACTCTTAATGTTTCTTATGCTTAGTTTACTTATTGATCAATAGCTGTAAGTGGTTTGAAATCTAAAGTGTGCTTTGTTACATAGTTTTTGTATTTTGTTTTTAGACCCTGAGGAAGACAGCAATGTACTGTCGAAATATATTGGTATAGCTGAAAAGATTCGACTTTTGATGCCCTTGCTGAGTTCCCATTAAACTTTATTAAACTTATTTAAATTATTCGGCAATTAATATTTTAATTATATATATATAGATATATATATATATATATATATATATATATATATATATATATATATATATATATATATATATATATATATATATATATATATATATATATATATATATATATATATATATAGTCAAAACATGGCTAAAGGCGCTTAGGTAGCTCGAAAGTCGTGCTATGTACTCAAGCAGCGGAAGAATTCATGTCGAAAAATGTGTTTAAAAGGAAATACCGTAGTAGCAATGCTTAATCTTTACTGCTGTCGCAATATTTAAAAATTTTTCTGCGTCGGGTGACTGTCTTTTCACCGGTACCCACACAGCTGATTAATGTTTTCGTTCTTTGAAATATGTGAGCAATGACCTAGTTAAATTTCATCTAGTTCATGCGAACAGCTGACGTATATCCTTCCTCCACGATGCATCTGACGTTTTTTTTCCAGCTCAGTATGATGTTATCGATTCATGAAAAAAGTTTCGGCTGGCGTACTATTATTCAGCTCAGAAACAAGTTTTGGTATAGTTTTGATTTTCTCATCCTTCAAAAAAACAACAGAATGTTTATAACGGATTAATTACAAATAAATAATAAGAATATTTTCAATGAGGAATTTAAGATAGAATTTTTTTTTCTTCAATATATATTTCAAAATTTGGCGGCACACTAAGAATTTTCCGGCATACGGTGAATACAGTCACACAGCAAGGGCGATTTCAGCATCAACGGTGAATTTCACTAGATATGGAAATATGGTTTTGGCGCGCGCTAGCGGCGAAACGGTTAGTCGTACAAAAAAATGTTCCAAATGATGAATTTAGGCAATATTGTCTACTTGAATTTTGTATAGAACAGTTTTGGCACGAAAACACTCTTTTTTGAGATATAGGCCGAAAACTGAAAAAAAACAAAATTTGGTAAAAAGTCCCCAAAAAACAAAGTTCCAGGCAAAATTTTTGCCAGCAAACTCCAAATTCATGTTCAGCGACCCAAAAAACAAGAAGGATGAGAAAATCAAAACTATAGCAAAACTTATTTCTGAAAATCCTCCTATGCCTAGCCTATATTTTTTTTTACCACTTTCGCAACCTCCCACAGCCACACCCACCGCTACTAGGGCAGCTGACGGTCGTTTCTCTCATAAGTCATTATCGATATCAATATCAGCCGGCTTACTATGACTTTTGTATTTGCAACGCTACCTTCTGGACTAAAAGTCTAATTTTAAAGACTTGAGTTGCTCCGACTTTTACAAAGTCATGATGGAAAATATGACATTTTGGCATAAATTGGAAAGTCTGAAAAATTCCAAGTTAAGTTGAATAACCTAAAAGAACTTGATCTCGTAGAAATTAAAACTTATTACTCACTTTTAATTTATAGTTAATAAATAATTTAGGCTTTTGGGTACCTTACCTATCTAACCGAACTAGATGACCTATCCTATAATTTCCTATTACAATGTAGAATGTAATCTATATGATTTTTGATGTACCAAAATCTTTATGAGTTGTTTTTTATTTGATAATGCCAAAAAAAAGAGAAATCTGTGTATATTAGAATCTTATTTGTTTTTCTTTGTTTTGTTTGTACGACCAAAAAGCGGTTTAAAGTTTATATAAATGAAAAAATTAAAATATAAACGATGTTTTATTTTATTTGAAGAAATAATTTTTACGGGGTGTCCGGTATAAACAAAATTTCACCCAAATGTCCGGGGTTTTTAAAATTTTTGTCCGGCGTCGGCAATTTAGGTGATGGCAACCCTAAGGCATGGGAGTCAGTATGAGGGTAGTGAATTGTACAAGTAGTTTAAGATATAAAGCCATTCTTGTGAATTTTTAGACTGAATGATATGGGTATAAATATGTTAATTTCTGCTCGTATGATGCAAATCTATTTATATATACCTAACTATAGTTTATTCGGTTGGAATCGCATCTTGACTCAATACTCTATGCGAAAAACACTGAAACAATCGACCAGACTTA
Source organism: Cynegetis impunctata (assembly GCA_030704885.1). NCBI lineage: Eukaryota > Metazoa > Arthropoda > Insecta > Coleoptera > Coccinellidae > Cynegetis > Cynegetis impunctata. The sequence continues at coordinate 67,739 of JARQZK010003703.1, read as the reverse complement.
TATTCTAGCTTAACAGCAACATGAGAATAATAGTAGGGGAGCCCGAGATGCTAAATGGGGATTTACTCGAGCGTCGTGGGGACCTTTTGGATTTTGAAGATTAGATGCTAAAACGAAAAAAAGGTTATATGATGTATGCCATTTCACTGGGGGGGGGGTGCGTGTGCAGATCTTCAAAAATGTAAAAAAAATCGTTATATAGATTTACTAGAGCGCGTCAGATATTAATAGTTTATTCTCCCCACATCGTCTCTGATAACGAAGGTAAGTTAATCTGCCGGTTTGCATGGTGGGGTTGACCGTACGAGACCAAAACTCAACGCCGATATTCAAAAATGCAAAGAAAAATCGTGACATTTCCTTCAAAATGAAAATAAAAATTTAACCGTGCTCGAGAATGTCAAGGTGACGTTTCCCCCAATATGTTATTCTGTCGCGCTCGAGTAAATCCCAAAATCCCGCTTGGGCTCCTCTACTACAATGCTCTCATCCAGATGTCATGCATCGCTTTCGTCAAACTTAAAATGAATTATAATAGTCAGTCATGGACAAATAATTACAGAGTAAAGCGCCCTGTGAACGATCAAACTTGTTTGTCAAATTTAAGGTGTTTGTCAAATTATTTGATAGTCTATGGCTTTGTTTGATGCGTTTGTCAAACAATTCACGTGTTTGAAGTGTTTGATGAAAAATTGGATTGACGGCATTTTTGACAACTAAATTCAAAACCGTACTGCTCATTTTTCATGGAACGCGTCAAGCGCCCTGTAAACGATCAAATTTGTTTGACAAACTTCACGTGTTCTTCAAGCAATGGCATAAACGATCAAACCAAAGATCAAACAAATTTGTCAAATTCTTCCTTAGTTACGGTTTTCTCGTTGACGTGACGTGACGCGTTCCATGAAAATTGAGCAGTACGGTTTTGAATTTAGTTGTCAAAAATGCCGTCAATCCAATTTTTCATCAAACACTTCAAACACGTGAATTGTTTGACAAATGCATCAAACAAAGCCATAGACTATCAAATAATTTGACAAACACCTAAAATTTGACAAACAAGTTTGATCGTTTACAGGGCGCTTCGCGTCACGTCAACGAGAAAACCGTAACTAAGGAAGAATTTGACAAATTTGTTTGATATTTGATTTGATCGTTTATGTCATTGCTTGAACCACACGTGAAGTTTGTCAAACAAGTTTGTCAAGCAAATTTGATCGTTTACAGGGCGCTTTAGAGTGATGACAGGTATATTTCCGATCCGTATTTGTAATCAAAGATTCAAATTCATTTCACTTACTAAAAATAATGGATTCCAGAAATATTTCTTTTGTTTCGACACCATAGCACCAAGCACGTCAACATTGTTCAAATTAAAAATAAATTTAATACATAATATATAAAAACTCAAAAACTAGGAACTGATAATGAAAAAACACAATTATGAAGAGATAAACTAATGCACACTCCACAAATCACATCACAAGTGAATTAATCTGAAACCGTCGCTATGATGCCGAATGATATGTCCCTCACGGTGCACCAGCTTTTATACCCCACGCCCTATCCTATTTCACTCTACGTGAATTTTTTACAAATTAATTTCAATTTATTACAAATGCCTCGTGTCCACTAGCAATTAAATTTGCCTAGAGTACTCTCACAAGTCACTTTCAATACGTGTAAACAGCAGCGCTAGAGGAAGTTTGCTGAAAGTTTACTCTCGGGCCAAGTACTTGCCGACTTGTTAGAGCTTGTAGTGTACACGGCTAATCTAAGCAAATTGGTTTGCACTTTATTATTTCGAGACTGTTTCGAAATATTTGCAGCAAGTTGTGAGATTTTGTGAACTATTTCTGATTTTTTCACAAAAATGGAGGAACGACGTGTTTGGAATAGAGAAGAAACTCTTCTGCTAATTGAAAATTTTGAACTGTACCCAGTGTAACGTGGCTTTTCGTGTCGGTTCTCCTGAATTATAAAGAAAGACTCTTTTAGTTATATACAAGTTTATTTACAGTAAATCATTAACAGAAATCAAATAATTCAATAGTTGATCCAGCGCGCATCTGCTTCTGCTCTGGTCTCGTTTCGCTGCGTCGACCGCACTTCCAGTGCGCAGGCAGTCCTTTGTCAGTTGAGGATGGAGCGAAGCGCAGGGATGTGCTGGATCTCTGCGTTCTTAGGTCCGCGATTCTGCTTGACGTGATTACGGGGACCGGGGTCGGTTTCGTCGCCGCCAGCTGGTCAACCTCGTTGGCCACTGCAAGCGAGTCAGCTCCCGGTCTATAGGAATTCACCGACAATCAGTACTTGTCGGACGGAACGGGAATATATTGGTCAATACCCAACCTACGAATATTACCGACAATCAGTACTTGTCGGACGGAACGGAATAGATTGGTCAATACCCAACCTACTAGGAATTCCGACAATCAGTACTTGTCAGACGGAACGGAATAGATTGGTCAATACCCAACCTACGAGGGTTTCCGACAATCAGTATTTGTCGGACGGAACGGAATAGATTGGTCAATACCCAACCTACTAGGAATTCCGACAATCAGTACTTGTCGGACGGAACGGAATAGATTGGTCAATACCCAACCTACGAGGGTTTCCGACAATCAATACTTGTCGGACGGAACGGGAAGAGACTGGTCAATACCCAGTCTCAGGAATTTGTCGGCAATCAATACTTGCCGACGGATGGGAGACTGGTCAATACCCAGTCTAGGAGAGAGTTCCTGGGAGTCAGTACCTCCCAAGAACTGCCTTCTGCATTCTCGGTGCTCGGGTTATATAGGCAGTGGCTTGCCCCTCCAGTGGAATAACCAGCTTGCCCCTCCAGTAGAATAACCAGCTTGCGCACCACAAACGTTGGTGCGCGAGCAACAACGTTACACCAGAAATATGGAATGTACATTGCAAAGATTTTAAAAATAGAGTAAAAAAACAAGGAGCATTTCAAAAATTAGCAGAACTATCCAACACATCTGAACATGAAATTCAGCGCAAGCTACATAACTTGAGAACACAACTGAATCAGGAGTGGAGAAAAATTCATATTAAAAAGAGTGGACAGGGGACAAATGAATTGTATAAAAGCACTTGGGAATTTTTTGATTCTTTAAAATTCATATTAGCTGCAAACGCTCATAGCCCGACAGAAGATAATCTGGTAAGTTTAAAGTTTAATTTTTATTGCAAAGAAAACTTATGTAATGTAATATTTCAAAGTTATATTAATGTGTAATATTCCATAGACTTAAATATATCTATATTGCCATTGCACTTCACCTTCAGGTGAAATAAAATAGTCCTTAAACATTTTTCAAATTGTTTTAGCATTCTGGGAGCAATTGTGAGAGTTTCTGTTATTTAGTGGCAATAAATTGTTTTGGAAAACCTTCTTCGTGCCACTGGCCATTTATAATACTTCCATCTTTTTCTATATCAAACATTCCTACCGGAGCATAATTTGCTTTCGATGAATTTCTTATCATTAAAAAATTATGAAGGTCGCATATTGCCAAAACAATTTTCCTAACTTTTTCGGGGACAAGTTGTATAGGTTTTCTTAAGATTCGAAAACGATTTGCTATAATACCAAACACAATCTCAATTATCCTTCTTGCCCGTGACAGCCGGTAATTAAATACACGATTTGGCCCTGGCTGGTTTTTGAACAAAGTAATCTATATTTTGCATCAGCCAAAGCCATTAAAACTATGCTGTGTGTGCCTTTATAGTTGAAGTAATGGCTCCCACTGCAAGGTGGAGCTGGCATAACGATATGTTTACCGTCTAGGGCTCCTATACAATTTGGAAAATTCCAGATATTCTCAAAATCCTCAGCTATTTTTATCCATTCTACTTGAGTATTCGGAATCTAAAATAAACATCCGAATTAAATTTTTTACAGGCTCAAAGGGAAGACATTTTAGAAGTTGATACGCAAAATGCAACAGTAGGTACGCAAAATGCAACAGAAGATAAGGAAGAAATATTTGAAAAGGAAACACAATGTGACTCTTCTAAAAAAACAAAAAGAGGAACTGTAGAACAACTGAAGACGATGCTATCTTAGCTAAAGCTATAAAGGTGATGGATCGGCCTATAGATAATTTCCAAATATTTGGAGACTATGTTGCATCAGAGCTTCGATCCCTACGTTCCGAGCAGCTCCAGAGAAAGCTAAAAAGAACGATACAAAAAGCCATTTTGGAAATTTCAGAACTGGCTGATGAAGAAGAATCTGGGACGTCAACACCTGCTTCTGTTTCACTTTTATCTCCTTCTTACGAAACAAGTAGCTCAAATGCGTCACAATTTACTATTCAGTCTCTCAACACAAATCATGAAACTGTTACGAATTCGGCTTCGCTAGGATGATTTCCAATAACTAAATTCAATTAATAAACAAATCGGTATTTATTTACAAAACAGTAATTTCAAAATAACCACACTTTTCAATAACTGTCACTACTTCAAAACACAAGCTTCGTTCTTCTTTAATAACACGGTAGTTCACTGTAGACTAACTGTAGACTGTCCCTCGTCTCTTCTATGGTCGCTTTAATATGTCTTGTCATTCCTTCGAGAAGCTTCCAGAATTTTCTAGTCTTCGAATTAAGAGGGCGGTTACTTTGGGGGTGGGGGGGGGGGGGGGTGGGGGGGGGGGGGGGTGGGGGGGGGGGGGGGTGGGGGGGGGGGGGGGTGGGGGGGGGGGGGGGTGGGGGGGGGGGGGAATTTCTCCCGTTCTCGACATTTCTGCTCTTCCAATTTCTCCTGTTCTCGACGTTTCTGCTCTTCCAATTTCTCCTGTTCTCGACGTTTCTGCTCTTCCAATTTCTCCTGTTCTCGACGTTTCTGCTCTTCCAATTTCTCCTGTTCTCGACATTTCTGCTCTTCCAATTTCTCCTGTTCTCGACGTTTCTGCTCTTCCAATTTCTCCTGTTCTCGACATTTCTGCTCTTCCAATTTCTCCCGTTGACGTTGTTCCTCTTGTTCGGCGAATTTTTGCATTAGTTTTTCAATCATCGATTCCATTTTTCTGGTTATTGGCATCCCACACTTCTGACACCAGTTGTTACGAATTCGGGTTCGCTAGGATGATTTCCAATAACTAAATTCAATTAATAAACAAATCGGTATTTATTTACAAAACAGTAATTTCAAAATAACCACACTTTTCAATAACTGTCACTACTTCAAAACACAAGCTTCGTTCTTCTTTAATAACACGGTAGTTCACTGTAGACTAACTGTAGACTGTCCCTCGTCTCTTCTATGGTCGCTTTAATATGTCTTGTCATTCCTTCGAGAAGCTTCGAATGTTCTAGTCTTCGAATTAAGAGGGCGGTTACTTCAACGTTCATCGAATATTCCAGAGAACACAGAGTCGGCTTTAGACATTTTCGTAACAAAACTAACACAGGTAAAGTAGGTACCTAGGTAATAATAGCCAGCCAAATCGGTTAGATTAGATTTTTATTGTTTTCGAATCATTACAGTTTTCATAACAATAGAGTGCTGGTTTAACATTAAAACGTGCATAGAAGAGTTTCTAATACTAAATAACCAAATCCAAAAAGGTGATTCGTTTGAAAAATGAATTTGTCTGACTACAAAACATATTTAACAATTTATTGTGCCTCCATGCAAGCACAATGAATACCCCATTTTTTAGTATTTAGTGTTAAGAAACTCATTTAGGCATTTTTTCAATGTAAAACTTGCACTCTATTGTTATGAAAACTGTAATGTTTCAAAAACAATAAACTTCTAATCTAGTCTAATATAATCTAATCTAATAATACCCAAATTGTCGATATTTCAATCTACCTTTGAATATTCATTTTTTAGGGCCTCTACAATTGCCGCACAACATTCAGGAACAATCCTTGCGATCGTACATACTGGAATTCGGTATAGATACATGAGAGAATGATAAGTCACCTGAAATATTTAAAATAAATATAGTTAAAGTTAAGCTTTATGACTCTACAAATATTCATTTTGTAAAATATTACATTTGTTCATGACAATAAAAATATTTTTTTATGTTCAGTACAGGTGTGTTGTTATTCTAATAATATATACCTGTTGCTAAAAAGCGAAGTGTTAAGGACAGACACTCTTCTGGTGGAATGGCTTCTCGCATTTTGGTATCTTTTTTATATATTTTTTCTTTCACCAAATTCAGCAAAAAATCAAAATCTTCCGCAGACATACGTAAAAAAATTTTTAACTGCTGAGGATCTTCCGTTCTCAATTCAGAGAGCAGCTTCTCATGTATGCCTAACGTAGATCTTCGCTGAATCCATTTTCTGACCCAAATTTTTCTACGCTTTCTGTCATTTTCCTTTCTTTGTTTTTTTAACTGAATATATGTTACAGCAGCAGCCACTTGCTGAGACATTTTTCTGGAAGTGTTTGTACACGTTACTCAAGCAAACGAACTTGCTAGAGTAATTTGCCGCAATAAATTTCAAAACAATTAAGACTACAGTGTAGACACGCAGGCAAGTACTTGGTGAAAATACTTTCGCAAGTTACTTGCAAGTGGACATGTACCTACCTAAGTGATTACACCTATTCCCAAATTTATTACAGTTGCAGAACTGAAGTTATGAGGTTGTGGTGTAGAATTAGTCCAAAGCTGCACCATACTTATACCATATTTATTATTTTTGATTCAGAACTTTTCTGTAATTATAACAATAAATTACAACCATTTCCGGCCTCATTGCAATTCCAAAAAGTAGGTAGCGCATCGAAAAACTATGACAATAACACATAAATATAAGGATATTCATTTATTACAATAGCCCACTCGGTTTTATCGATACAAAAAATAGTCAGCAGGATTAAGAAAATAATAACAAAGCAAAACACGTAAAGGGGATTAGCGATCTAGATTAAGTATATATAGTGAGTACATCTATATATATATATGTAGGTATATATATTATATTAAGATTTCTATGGTAGGAATTCATGAATTACTGTTATAGTAATACTAATAAGGTATTACTAGTTCGAATTTCGACAAGTAGTTCTTTATGTTATCGAGAGTTGGCCAGCTAACTCAAATTTCGATCCTCCTTTTCCAACGAATTAACTTTGGATATTTGCTCTTCATATTAGAACAGAAAATAGATAAAAGTGGTAAGTATATACAGATTTGAATGAAGTGAATCTCAGCGGCCAATATTGGACAAACCTGTTGCAATGTTCCAACAAGTATATCAGCGGATAACAAATCACTCATTTCCGAACATATTAAGAATACAATCAACTTATATTGGTAATCTTAAAATTATCAATTTATGTGATAAAGGTGGTAAACTTAATCTGTTGAGTATGAGGTTTGCAAATTACTGTACTTCTCAAAATATGAAATAGGAAAAATAACTGCATATTAAGTTTAATCAAAATTAACAAAAAAATTTTTTATTTAGTCAGTCAATACACATTACTTACTTATCTTTCAAAACATACAAAATTAAAAACGTCAGATGCATAATTTTATACATTTTTACAAAGTTTTCAAGAAATATTGCCAAATTTTTTATAATAAATTGAACATTTTATTGAGAAAAGACTGTTGCATTTTCAACATAATCAAACATCTTCATATAAATAGTGGAACCATAACATTGTAGTTGATAGAAGTTAACAAATAATTGTTTTTCTGGATACAAACAATCCAATTTCCACAATTTTTTTTTAAGAATATGAGCATGTTTTTTCAAACTGTACGTAAAATGATATGGACACCTGAATCTGTAAACACTGGTTCAGATAACTCTCCAACTTTCAAGGAAAAAGATGCTTCTTCAAAAGGTTTCTGCATAGCCCCTCTCTCAAAGGGTCCAAGATCACCACCTCTTTTTGCTGAAGAACAATCAGAGTATTTAGATGCTAAATCTGCGAATGATACTTTTCCTTGAACAATTTGGTCCCGATACCCTATAACAAAAATTAAATTTTATTCCAAAATATATGAACTATATTCTTTCAAATGTATCATTATAACACTTCTAATTGTAATCATTAATAAAATGAAACCAATGCTACATTCGTTGAAAGAACTTATACGACACCTTCTCTGCTGGAAAAGTACATCGAACAAAACACTAGTTCATTATATCTTAACCTGGTAATAGTTTCAAATTCGTCAGAAACGTTAAAATTATTTATCCGGGTAACTAAATAAAACTGTTAAATTAAATTGAATAGCAATAATACTAACAAAATGTGATGCTTCAGTTAGTAACCTCAAGTTGTAAATAATACCCTCGCCACTATTAGTATGTTTTATTGTTTTGAAAGTTATTTATATCCAATGCTAGCTTCAAAATTTTCATTAAATTGAAAGATTCACTACAGTAAAAATATCATCACTTGGCCCTCTACCTCTAACCAAATCTAAGGCTTCTTCTTTTGTTCGTGAAATATCAGTTTCTCTCCAAGATGATGGCCTTCTAGAATCCTTGTGTTTCACAAGTAGGTGTGAACACTGTACTTGATCAGGTCCAGTAATAGATACAGGTTCAGCTGGTTTCTCTGGTATGTCCCACTGTGATTCTTTAGTATAAATGTTCAAGTAATAATGTTGTCCTACAAAAAGTATACATGGTTGCTTTAATTCAAAATTTTATTAAACGTGTGCAATAAATTATTCACTGCTGAACGACATGCTTTTATTGTTACATGTTACTTATTTAATAATATTATACAAACCAGTAGAACGACTTAATCGCTTTTCCCAACCGGCAGGTAACGATGTATCCGCCATTTTCCACAATTGGTTAATGAATGAATCAAAAATCAAAATAAAACTTCAACTTGCATTGATTTATAAAATACAGAATATAGAAAATATCTGTGTACCGTACAGTTTCGCTTTTCTTTCATAAATGTCGTGTCAATAGCACATATTAGTGAAGTCAGAAGTATGAAGTGGTACTGTGTAGTACAGCTACAGCTTAGATGACTATCAGATAACGCCACTAGTTTTTCATGAGATATTTTAGATGAAACACAAATAGCAGAAGCCAAGTCAATGTATTTTCTAGACGTCGACAAGAGGATGCTACAAATCACGATCAAGTGAGAAAATATTGATAAGTAATTAATTAGTTATAGATATAGATAGATAATATTTATTGGTGTATATACTGAAAATTACATACATATACTGAATAAACATACATCATATCGTATACGCAGCACAGTTTTACACAGGCCAGTCCAACCAGATACATGAAATCAAACTTAATTTAAAAAATTAACAAATTGACAACGAATCACAAACATGAACACTTAAAGAAGTCATGCATATTTAGAATTTATTAACCAGAAAAAAAAATATATCACAAGAAGTTTGAGGTGAACTAGTCACCTGTACAACATTACATGTAACATTCCTACAAAAGTGAATTTAGTCACTTGTACATAGGCTGGCCAACTTAAAACTAATACAAAAAATAAAAAAGAAACCTTACACCAACATAACTAACATAATGAATAAAATAAAATGAAATATAAAGCAAAATAAGATATAAAATAAAACAAGATATAAAAACAAAGTAAAATAAAACATCAAATATATTAAATAAATACCTATCATATAAAACATTTTCAATAATAAATTTCTTCACATATACCCTAAACCTGATCACAGGCACTTGCGGGGAAGATGATTGAAAAATTTCCAGGACCAGTAGTTGGGTCCATTGAGTGATTTACTCAGTCGATAAAATTTCAATCGAAAGTTTTTCTTATGCCTTGTATCATGCACATGGCAGCTTTCACTTGTAACTGCTAGGTGTGCATTATCTCGTGCATAACACAGGCAGATATAAACAAACAACCCTGGAAATGTCAGGATCTGAAGCCGTCTGAAAGCATCCCTACAGCAATCCCTATAACCAATACCTGCCATTATTCGAGTGACTCTACGTTGCACCCGAAAAACCATAGCTCGCCCCGAGCAATGGTCCCAGGCCAACAATCCATATCTTAAATGGGATTCAAAAGGTGCGCAATAGGCGATCCTTAATACATCTGCTGGAACAGATGTAGATAAATTACGAATTACAAATATGTTTGCACAAAATTTAGATGTCCAAAATTCGGTTTGTATAGTCCAGGTTAACGCAGAGTCAACGTTTACACCCAAAAACGAAGTACTCTCTCTTTCATTAGATCTTAGGCTGAAAACAATCTCTTTATACACATTCAAACACAAGCGATTTTCAGTGAACCACACTTGCGTTTTAGTCCGGGCGTTTTGCGACATTTCTCTGACACAGTCCAGGTACCTTCCCCTTACAGATAAGCAAGTATCATCAGCATACAGCACTGACTCAGCCAGGGGCACGTAGGCAAATCATTAATATATATGAAAAAAAAATATAGGGCCAATAATTGAACCCTGGGGAACACCCCTTTTTTTATTTTATTGCTGACCTCCACAGCGTACTACCTGAGACCTATTCGACAGATAGGACGATAAGAGAGAAGTAGCTGATTCAGTGAAGCCATACAGATTGAGTTTATTCAATAAGATCTCATGGGGTACACAGTCGAAAGCTTTCGACAAATCAAGCAGAACTGACAACGAATGCATGCCCGCGACTAACAAACTCTATAATAGCTTTCGTGGTGCTCCGTCCTCTTCTGAAGCCAAACTGAGACTTTGAGAATAGGTTATTTGACTCAAAAAACTCAACCACTTGGTGACACATGACTTTTTCCAGTACCTTGGAGAAGACTGGCAGTATAGAAATTGGTCTGTAATTGCCAACATCCTCTGGGTCGCCTTTTTTATATAGAGGAATGGTCCTGGACATTTTCAGGCAGTCCGAAAACACACCTGATATGAAGCATTGATTAATTAAAGTTGTTAAAGGAGATATGATAATATTGACTTTTTTTTAATAGAGGAACACTAAGGCCGAAAAATTCCGCGGATTTACTGTTTCTTAGGGAGCGAATAGCATCCCTGAATCCCCGACCCCCACTTGACTCACCTCGCCAAACTCGAAACTCATAGATGGAGGTATATGTCTCGAAAATAAATCAACACCTGGGCAGCGATCTAACCAAGGCATTGTTAAAAATAAGCCCATAATATTCAATATTGTTGGTAACATTGTCTATAACTTGAGTTGGCAACACTGATTATATATTTCAGTTATGTTTCCTTACTGAAAAAAGTTAGTTAGACGGCTATTCTACTAATTCGTTCCTATAGGAGCATTTCGCATAGGAAAGTTTTCCACTCCGCTACCAACTCCTTCCGCACGTGATCGGTTACACAGATCGGTATTCTACAATGCCATAGGAATGGATTCCGGCACACGACTTTTTCCCACAGCGTTGCCGATGATTCATTTTATCACTCGTCCAATGAGATGACGAGAATTTAAATTCTTCAATCTGCGATATCTATGATACGGTTTGTTTACAATACATGTGGTCACTTACTCACTTTGTAGTTAAAGCTTTGTACTAGCAATGGCTTCAAGAACAGGAAATATGAGTGTAGCGCAAAGAATTAATTAGATTTAAGCGGGAAATTTTCTACTAATTTCACCATCCAAGACGGACAAAATTTGTGGAAAAATTGCACCTGCTAACAAATACTTGGCTAACAGCAGTATACACATTAGAGCCAGTAATTTCCTGGTAACTCCCTTGAGCGAAGAAACGAAGCGCCACTAGAACCTAGATAAATGGCATAAGTTACCAAAATACCATACATCAGATATTTATACATATTATGTAAAAATACTTATCGCATACTTTTCTTTCAACTGTTAAGCCATCACTTATTCTAGGCTGCTCCATTAATGGAGAAATCAAATCAATTAGGTACCTTACTAAATCTTTACTTAATCGAAAAACTCTAATAAACTAAATATCACTCATGAATGTTCTACGTGGCAAAGGTTCAGCTTCATTTTCTAAATCTCCTTGGAGAAAAAACAAGTCTATAGTATCGTGAGGATTCATTTAAAATACTCTACAACGCGAAGAACGAACTAAGAAAATATAAATAATCAACGTTTGTGAATAATATTTGGCATAACCTAAGAAACGTCAATGAACAAATTCAACTCAGCTGACTGCTCTGTTGCCGGGTCAAAAACACTTGAAAATAGACGACACATAAAACAATGAAACAGAATAAAACTGTCCAAGTTTAACCAAATATCAACAGTAAGAACCATCGAAACTGTCTGACCACTGGGAAAACATCTTTTGGTAGTTCCTTAAGTAACATTCAGAAAACTCAGCCTTTATAATATAACGTAAGTTTAATTACAATTCAATATAATTTAAGGTTGTCTGACAGGGGGTTGCAACCATACTAAGTGTCTGACAATGGACGACGTGACTTCTGATATTAGTCCAAATGAAATATATAAAAACTGAGCTTTATACTTGAACGAAACTAAGGTGCAGTTTTTTACAACTTTGCTACCTGTTACCATCCAAAGCGACCGTTATCCGAACTTCATAGTTGGGGATTGTTTTTACCTATATTAGGCAAATACTCAGAGAAAGTTTCAGGTTTTATAAAATAACGAAGATCTGATCGTCGCTGGCTCTTACTCTGATAGACTAGAGAGATATCGGTAACCCAAATAGCGTCAGGCAGTATGAGAGCATACGTATTTTGACATTTAACCTATGCGCGATTCGATTCTTAACGCAACGTACCTAAATATAAATCGAATATTCCCGAACACACAGAGTCGGCTCTAACCATTTTCGTAACAATATATATATTGTTACGAAAATGTCTAAAGCCGACTCTGTGTTCTCTGGAATATTGAACGTTGAAGTAACCGCCCTCTTAATTCGAAGACTTCTTCTTGAAGGAATGACAAGACATATAAAAGCGACCATAGAAGAGACGAGGGACAGTCTACAGTTAGTCTACAGTGAACTACCGTGTTATTAAAGAAGAACGAAGCTTGTGTTTTAAAGTAGTGACAGTTATTGAAAAGTGTGGTTATTATATATATTAGTTATTGGAAATCATCCTAGCGAACTCGAATTCGTAACAACTGGTGTCAGAAGTGTGGGATGCCAATAACCAGAAAAATGGAATCGATGATTGAAAAACTAATGCAAAAATTCGCCGAACAAGAGGAACAACGTCAACGGGAGAAATTGGAAGAGCAGAAACGTCGAGAACAGGAGAAATTGGAAGAGCAGAAATATCGGGAGCAAGAATTTAAAGGATTACAGAAAATCCTGGAAGACCTCGACAAACGTAGGAAGGAGGATAATGAAAAATTGAGAGGTGGAATAACTGACGAAATAGTACATGTTAAGGAAGACCTGGAGGACCAATTGCATAACTTAGAAAAGCGAATATCTACAGTGGAAAGAAATGAATCAAAAGTAATGTCAAATCCAGTCCCCAGACAGAAAGTTTCAAAGCCACCTACTTTTGATGGAGATTCATCCTGGCCAATATTCAAACGTCAGTTTGAAGCAGCAGCCAAAGCTAATGGCTGGACAGATGAAATGAAAGCAGTAGAACTGGTTTTGTCCCTCATAGGTAAAGCTGCAGAACTTTTACAAAAATTGTCAGTAAAAGAGCAGGAAGATTACATAACTCTAATAAAATCCCTAGAGTTGATATATGGAGATGATCATAAAGAAATGTTGTACCACGCCCAATAAGAAGGTAGGCATCAATTGGCAAATGAATCCCTTCAAGAATTTCAGGCCGAAGTAGAAAAGTTGACTCGGTTAGCCTACCCAATGGCTCCAGATGATATCCTTGAGCAATTGAGTGTCAAATCTTTTGTGAATGGGTTAAAAGACACCGACCTGATTCAGCATCTGAAAATTTTGAGACCAAGAACAGGAAATGATGCTTTAGTGAGGGCTCTGGAATTTGAAACAGCAAAACTAACATCTTGTAATAACCGAACAACACACAGAACTCGAAAAGTGGAAGTAGAGGAAAATAAAACACTTGGAGTAGATATATTAGAACGGTTAGACAAACTCATTTCTTCCTTTGAAAAGAACCGAGTATCTTTTAAGGGTGAATGTTACTCGTGTGGAAAATATGGACACACTAGTAGAGAATGTCGTTCCAGAATGAACAGAGGCAGAGATGATAACCGAAACAGAGGAAGATCATCCTCACCAGCACCTAGGAGGAATCAGGAAAACTACCACCAGTCAGAGTAAAGGGGCAAACTCTGACTGGGGAAGTGACAGCCCCCAGGACCGTTTTCATTAGAAGCATTGCAGGTGGAAGCTTATCAGTTAATGGATCAATCTCAGGACAACCTGTGAAGATAATTGTTGATACTGGCGCTGAAGTATCATTGGTTAGGCCTGATATATTACCAACATCTAAAATTACTCCAATGAGGTACAATATAACTCTGAAGACAGCAACGGGTCAAAGGAGCTATATTCGTGGAGAAGCTGAGATTTTATTGGAAATTGGGGGAAGATTGCAGATCCCACACAAAGTTCTTGTAGCAGAGATTACTGATGAGTTTATTTTGGGTATGGACATTGTGAAAAAATATGGATTAGTCTACGAGAAGAATACTGGAATTTTAAAGATTGGAAATGAGGAATTCGTTCCAAACTATGGCTCCAATGAAAATCAAGTGAGTCTGAAAACAATTCAAGCCTATAAGATACCTGCTTGCTCAGAGCATATTATCTATGTAAGACCAGAACACGATCCTGGGTGGTGTGTTGGACTCATTGAACCTAAATTAGACTGTACATTTTTAACGGCTAGGACTTTATCTCTGACAAAACGAAAGATCCCTGTAAGAGTAGCTAATATTAGTAACGAACAGCTAAATATTGAAGAAGGAAAAACAGTGGCTACATTGGAACCAGTGTCGTGTATAGCTCGATGTGAGGAACCAGCTGATATACAGGAAACTAAGAAAAAGTATGTTGATTTCACTAAATTGGAGACTTCATGGAAACATTTATCATCAGAACAGATAAAATTGGCTCGAAAATTTATCCACGAAGAAAGCGACCTCTTTGAAGATCAAGAACTCGAAGGAACTGGTTTAGTTGCCCACCGGATCGACACAGGGAATGCCCACCCTATACGACAAGCTCCTCAAAGACTTCCATTAGCTAAACAATCAGAAGTAGCTGAATTAATCGAATCCATGAAGGAGAAGGGAGTCATAGAAGATTCATCAAGTCCATGGTCATCACCTGTTGTTCTAGTTAAGAAGAAGGATGGGACAACAAGATTTTGTGTCGATTATCGGAAACTTAATGATGTTACCAAGAAAGATAGCTATCCACTACCCAGAATAGATGACACGTTAACAACACTGGCGGGGTCGAAGTGGTTTTCGACATTAGATCTAAAGAGTGGATACTGGCAAGTAAAGATCCACCCTGATGATAAAGAGAAAACTGCATTCTCAACTGGAAGTGGATTGTACCAATTCAATGTTATGCCTTTTGGGTTATGCAATGCACCGGCAACGTTTGAACGACTGATGGAATTGGTTCTGAAAGGATTAACTTGGAAAACCTGTTTAGTATACCTAGATGATGTGATGGTTATGGGAGCATCCTTCGAAGACCACTTAAAAAATCTGAAAGAAATTTTCAGCAGATTTAGGAATGCTCTTTTGAAATTGAACTATAAAAAGTGTTGCCTATTTCAAAATCAGGTACATTTTCTAGGACATACAATATCATCTAGCGGAATACATACATCAGAGGATAAGGTCGAAGCAGTAAGAGAATGGCCAAGACCGAAAGACAAACATGAGGTTAGAAGTTTTCTAGGACTATGTACCTATTATCGGAGATTTGTAGATAAGTTTGCTGATATAGCTAAACCATTACATAAACTGACTGAAAATAAAGCCACCTTCAACTGGACAAGAGAGTGCGAGGCAGCATTTCGACAACTTAAAGCTGCACTTTGCTCAAGCCCTATTTTGTCGTATCCACAGACTACGGGACTATTTATTCTAGATACGGATGCTAGCAATATGGACATTGGGTCTGTTTTGTCACAAGTACAAGGAGGCGAAGAAAGAGTCATCGAATATTACAGCAAAACTTTCAACAAATCAGAAAGAAACTATTGCGTTACTCGAAAGGAATTGTTAGCTCTGATAAAATCCATATAGCATTTTCACAAGTACCTTTATGGAAGAAGATTTTTGGTTCGGACTGACTATGCAGTACTCAAATGGTTATTGCAGATGAAGATTCCAGAGGGCCAAATCGCAAGATGGATACAAAGACTGCAACAATATGACTGCAAAGTAGAACATCGACGAGGAAAAATCCATAATAATGCTGATGCTTTATCCAGACGACCATGCAAAGAAGAATGTCGACACTGCAAGAAAATTGAAATGAAAGAAGGAATAATCGATTTAAGGAGAACTACCATCGATTTGAAACAGGGATGGACGACAGAAGAATCAATTGAGGCACAGGAACAAGATCCTGAAATAAAGCATCTCAGAGAATGGAAAAGACTCGACCGTAGACCCACCTGGAAAGATATTTCAACAATGAGCGCTAAAACGAAGGCACTGTGGGCGCAATGGGATTCCTTAATTCTTGAAAATGGGTTACTCAAGAGGAAATGGGAAAGTCCGGATGGTAAAGAAATCAAAACCCTCTTAGTGGTACCAACCAGCAAAGTGCAAGAACTTCTACACGAAATCCACGGTGGAAGCTCAGGGGCCCATTTTGGCGTGAATAAAACAATTGCGAGGATAAGGGAAAGATTTTATTGGGTCTACTGCCGTGATGACGTAGAAGCTTGGTGCAGAAAATGTCCAACATGTGCAGCCACTAAGGGACCCTCAAAGAGAACTCATGGAAAAATGGAGAAATACAATGTAGGGCTTCCATTTGAGAGGATCGCTATTGATGTTGCCGGGCCATTTCCAACTTCTAACGATGGAAATAAATACATACTGGTTGTCATGGATTACTTCAGCAAGTGGCCTGAAGCCTATGCTCTTCCGAACCAAGAGACTGAGACTGTCGCACGTGTACTGGTAGATCAGTTCATATCTCGATACGGAGTTCCACTGGAATTGCACTCAGACCAGGGAAGAAACTTCGAAAGCGAAGTTTTAAAGAAAGTGATGGAGATATTGAACATCCGAAAGACCAGAACCACTCCATTACATCCACAGTCTGATGGGATGGTGGAAAGATTCAATCGCACCATGGAACAATACCTGTCGAAGGTTGTGGCTGATCATCAAAAGGATTGGGGCAGACATTTGCCAGTACTGCTGATGGCTTATCGAGGATCGGTTCATGATTCCACAGGTCATACTCCAGCAAAGATACTCTTTGGTAGAGAATTACGTTTACCATGTGATTTGCTGTTCGGTACTCCCGAAGATACACCATTGGAAGTAAAGACTTATGCAGATGAATTGAGACTGCACCTAAGCAAGATCCGTGAGCACGTCCGGGATAAGATAGATGCTAGTACTGACAGAATGAAGACCAGATACGATTTGAGGGCGAACTCAGCCGGATGTAAAGAAGGAGATTTAGTATGGTTGTACAATCCCCAGCGAAAAAAAGGGTTATCACCTAAATTGAGCCAGAATTGGGAAGGAGCCTATAAAGTCACAAAGAGGATAAATGATGTTGTCTACCGAATCCAACGCACTCCTAGGACCAAGCCTAAAGTTGTACATTTAGATA